>JAUMJK010000102.1:0-136797 GCA_033558105.1 Coccyzus lansbergi
GGGAAATCGCAGGGGTCAGCACACCCGGAGTGCAAAGGATGAGCCTCGCCCTGGGAAAACCACCTGCTTGATCATGGTGTCTCCCCTGCCAGGTAAGTATGACTTCCTCTCTCCGCCCCAGCGCTCCCCACCGCGACGCACTCCCCTCAAAGACACGGACACCCGACGCCCGCCCTATCGTTGGCTCCAATACCGCTCTACCCCACTCGCCCCACCTTGTGCCACCCCGCGGCGACCTCGAACCGCCCGTTCCACCAGCGCCCGCCCGTCTGTGTGGGGCCGTTTATGTCCCGAGGCGCCGCGGGAGGACCTAGTTTGCATAGACACGCCCCTCTCCATACGAGACCACGCCCAGACCGGAGGGGAGCGCGTCTCTGGGCCGCGGTGCCAGACATCTGGCCCCGCCCTCTCCCTCCAGGCCCCGCCCCGATGCACACGCACAGGGCAGCGCCCCCTGGCGGCGCGGCGGACGATCCTCCCACCCCTTCCCGCCTGGAAGAGTAGAGTTTAATCAATGGGCGAGACCAGGCCGCCAGGGGGCGCCTGGCAGTGTTGGAGCAAGAATCCAAAACTTTATTACATATAGTAATTTGAGTGAGCTGCAAATCAAGAAAAGAAGTGATTTAAACGTATGTAGTAGTTTCAAAGTTACAAGAAATCTTAAAAGCTAGTGGTGTAGGAAAAAGTGTTAGTTACTTAGGAATGCTAAGAAGATAACACTAACGGCACTTCGTTAAAACAGGAGACCGTAAATCGCTCAAGTAGCAAGGTAAGAATGGAGTCTACCGAGCTAGAGTTAATTAAAGTAGAGATAGAAGGAAACTGACAGTAGATTCATGTTGGACATTTGCCCAAAAGAAGAAAGGTAAAAAGTTCACAATAAAAAAATCATTTTTTCCTCTGAGGATGATGAGGGAACCTTCCTCTTCACGACCAGCAGAAGGAGGTATGCAAGCGCAGTAGGAGCTGATAAAAAACTTGCTGCTGAGGTCATCGAAACATACGTATGCATTGGGCAATGATGTAACCTGTTGAATATACATTAGATTGCGAAACCTCACGAGAATAAATATCGGTCGAGTTATAACAGTGTTGGGGGATCAGATTTGCGAAACTATTCCCTGATCCCTGGGGCCCCCCCCCCCCCCAGTAAAGCACCAAGATATAACCCTCACAAGAGTGTTATGTGTTTATCGTCACGCCGATGCTAACATGGTCACTATATTAATTTCTGATCGTTGGAGAAGGAATTCTTGCTTCACGTGCCAAGACTCAGCTGGGGTGGCCTGACATGGTGGGGTTGGGTCCTTGTATTTCCTGTCCCTGAAGGAACTGCTGCAGGTGTTCTTTGTGCTCCCAATAGCAACGATCCAATATTTTCCGGTTTTCTCGAATCACCTGCAACTGTCTCTGGATTATTTTCATATCCCCGCGTAGTGTTGCATCCGGCACCTTGAGTTGCCCCTTCTCAGCCTCGAATTGCTCCTTCTCAGCCTCGAGTTGCTCCTTCTCCCTCTTCAGTTGCCGTTGGTCTGTTTGAAGGCTCTCCAGACCATACAGCACGACGAGCTTATTCAGCCGCAACGCCTCTCGATCTGCTTTTAAGTCGTCCCATTCCATACTCAGTCGAACCCTCTCCCTCTCCATCACCTCCCAATCTCTAAGACGATGTCTCACCAGCTCAGCCTCTGCTTCCTGCTGAGCTCTTTGACGTCTCTTGAGCTCATTCTTTGCTTCCTGCTGAGCTCTTTGACGTCTCTCCAGCTCAGCCTCTGCTTCCTGCTGAGCTCTTTGACGTCTCTCCAGCTCAGCATCTGCTTCCTTCTGAGCTATTTGACGACGTCTCTCTAGCTCAGCCTCTGCTTCCTGCTGAGCTCTCTGACGTCTCTCCAGCTCAGCCTCTGCTTCCTGCTGAGCTCTTTGACGTCTCTCCAGCTCATTCTCTGCTTCCTGCTGAGCTCTTTGACGTCTCTCCAGCTCAGCCTCTGCTTCCTTCTGAGCTCTCTGATGACGTCTCTCTAGCTCAGCCTCTGCTTCCTGCTGAGCTCTCCAACCTCTCTCCAGCTCAGCCTCTGCTTCCTGCTGAGCTCTCTGACGTCTTTCCAGCTCAGACCCTGCTTCCCGCTGAGCTCTCCAACGTCTCTTGAGCTCAGCCTCTGCTTCCCACTGAGCTCTCCGACGTCTCTCTAGCTCAGCCTCTACTTCCCGCTGAGCTCTCCGACGTCTCTCCAGCTCAGCCTCTGCTTCCTGCTGAGCTCTCTGACGACGTCTCTCTAGCTCAGCCTCTGCTTCCTGCTGAGCTCTCCGACGTCTCTCCAGCTCAGCCTCTGCTTCCTGCTGAGCTCTTTGACGTCTCTCCAGCTCAGCCTCTACTTCCCGCTGAGCTCTCCGACGTCTCTCTAGCTCAGCCTCTGCTTCCTGCTGAGCTCTCCGACCTCTCTTCCAACTAGCCTCGTAGTAGCCCCAGCAGTAGCGGAGAAGGCCCAGGCATACAGGGATGGCATCGAGCACAACGTCATGGAAGGTGAAATTCATGTTGCAGACACTTAGCCGTTCCCTAGGAGGAGAAACAGAAATTGTGGTCAAATGCTCACAGGGAAGGTTCCAGGAAGGTTAAAGTTGATAAATACCTTCAGGTGTTTCTGTTTGCATGAACAGGCTGGTTCTCCAGCCGCCCTGGGAATGCCATCTGCTCTCCCAGCAGAGCTGCAGGGATCCCTAGACATGGGTCTCCAGGGTACTCATCACTTTCCCCTCACCCTGACACCTGAACCGTTTTCCCCTTCTTTCTGTGAATTCTCTGGATGTTCAGCGCTTCCTACCCCCGGGACGGTCTGTGCTGGGGACCGGCTGCTTCAAGTCTCCACCAGAAGAGAGAAGAGGACAACTCCCCAGTGACCGAGCCCCCGAGCGCTGCAGGGACAGACCCGACCGCACTGTGCTCCCTGCCTCCTCTGCCTTTTCCCTGGAGAGGTTCCACTGCCAAACCCCAAAGGGACGGCAATCAAGCCGGGACTTAAAGACCGTCCTGAAGGATCACAGAGCAAACGAGCAGGGAGCTGAATTGGAAAGGAGTTTCTGCAGCCAGGCCAGGAGGCCTCCTACAAACCCTGCAGGCAGCAATCGAGCATTCGGGAAATAAATACGACCGGGGAGACAGAGCCCTGGGCAAGGCTGGCAGAGTTAAACCAACACGGGAAACCTCTGGGCATTTCCCAGCAGAATTGATCCAGAGGGCGGGAGAAGAGGAGCTGACAAACCCCTGGAGAACTGGAGGCCCTTCCATGGAGATTAAAATCCTAGAATCCTAGACTATTAGTGTTGGGAGGGACCTTAAAGATCACCCAGTTCCAACCCCCCTGCCCTGGGCAGGGACATCCCACTAGATCAGGGGCTCCGAGGCCCGTCAGACCTGGCCTCGAACACCTCCAGGGATGGAGCAGCCACAGCTTCCCCGGGCAACCTGTTCCAAGGCCTCCCCACTCTCATGGTGAAGAAATTCTCCCTAATATCTAGCCTAAACGCGCCCCTCTCCAGTTTATCCCCATTCCCCTCATCCTATCCCCACAAGCCTTTGTGAACAATCCCTCTCCAGCTTTCCTGGAGCCCCTTCAGGTGCTGGAAGGTCTCTAGAAGGTCTCCTTGGAGCCTTCTCTTCTCCAGGCTGAACAAGACCAACTCTCTCAGTCTGTCCTCGTATGGGAGGCTCTCCAGCCCTCTGATCAGCTCCGTAGCCTCCCGTGGCCCTGCTGCAACAGCTCCATCTCCTTCTCGTGCTGAGGATCCAGAACTGGACACAGAACCCCAGCTGAGGTCTCACCAGAAAGGATCAGAGGGGCACAGTCCCTTCCTTTGCCCTGCTGGCCACACTTCCGATGCAGCCCAGGATACGATTGGCTTTCTGGGCTGTGAGCGCACTTTGCTGGCTCATGTCGAGCTTCTCCTCAACCAAAACCCCGAGCAATCACTGCCCAGAAGCAGACACGGGCAGAGCTGACTTACCCTTCACGCAGACAAGATTTTCTGTTCCAGCAGAAGTGGTAGCGGCCTCTGCGAAACCCAAATCGCAGCCGAAAGGCGTTTATCACGCACTGAGAAAGGCGCAGGCAGCTCCCGGTGGAGAGACCTCCTGCCTCCTCCAGGTCCTCCTGGAGAATGACTCCAGAGGGGGCTTTGCCCTGGACAGCTGAGAGGTCTCCTAGGACACAGGGCAGCATCACAGAGGGTGACATCACAGAGGCCACAGCCAGCGGCCAACGTGTCACTGGCCCACAGGCCCAGGCATCCCACACCTCAGATCAGGAGTTGCAGGGCAGCATCACAGAGGGTGACATCACAGAGGCCACAGCCAGCGGCCAACGTGTCACTGGCCCACAGGCCCAGGCATCCCACACCTCAGATCAGGAGTTGCTGCACTTGTTCCACTCCACTGCACGGCCACACACTGGCTTTGTAGCTGATGCAGACGCTGCTCCCTGGCCCCTTCTGAAGAGCAAGGAATAAAATAGACCAGGAATTTCCACCTCCCGGTGACGTTTGGGATCCTTACGTGTGGCCATAAATTTCTTGAGAAGTTTGTCTGTGCAGGAGACGTGATGAAATGTTGGAAGAAACCAAGTGGATCTTGGGGGAAGGAGGCTGACTTGCTCCGATTGCTGGGAATTCTCTAACCTGTCCCTGTTTCCATTCATCACTGTCCTTTCTCCCAGGGTTTGGAACTGCTCTGTAGTCCAGAGGCAGCTGCTGTGCAGTTCCTGAGGGTGAAGAGCGGGAGTTGATTTCAGCAGCTCAACAGCTTCTCAGTTTTCTGGAGGAGCACTCTGTCACATGGAAATCATAGAATCATAGAACAACCAGGTTGGAAGGGACCTGTCGGATCTTCTGGTCCAACCATTCCTATCAAACGCTAAACCAAGTCCCTCAAGACCTCATCCACCCGTGCCTTAAACACCTCCAGGGAAGGTGGGTCTCCTAGGACCCTTTTGGAGCCCCCCAGGAACCCTCTAGGACCCCCTAGAAGCCCTCTAGGGACCTCTGGGTTCCTCTAGGACACCCCAGAACCCCCGCAGAGACCCCAGTACCCCTCGAGGGCTCAGCAGAGCCCCTTTAGGGAGCTCCAGGCCGCCTCTCGAGCTCCCCAGGACCAATTTGGGGAGAAAAATGGGAAATTAGCTTCCCCGCTCTGTGCTGCCGCCGTGTGGCCGCATCGCGGTACTGCAGGGGGCTCCAGAGTCTCTTCCACAAGCGGCTCCTGTTCACTACTTCATAGAATCATAGAACAACCAGGTTGGAAGAGACCCATCGGACCATCGAGTCCAACCATTCCTATCAAACACTAAACCAAGTCCCTCAAGACCTCATCCACCCGTGCCTTAAACACCTCCAGGGAAGGGGAATCAACCACCTCCCTGGGCAGCCTATTCCAATGCCCAATGACCCTTTGTGTGAAAAACTTCCTCCTAATCTCCAGCCTAAATCTCCCCTGGCAGAGCTTGAGGCCATTCCCTCTTGTCCTGTCCCCTGTCACTTGGGAGAAGAGCCCAGCTCCCTCCCCTCTACAACCTCCCTTCAGGTAGCTGTAGAGAGTAATGAGGTCTCCCCTCAGCCTCCTCTTCTCCAGGCTAAACAACCCCAGCTCTCTCAGCCATTCCTCTATAAGGCCTGTTCTCCAGCCCCTTCGCCAGCTTCATCGCTCTTCTCTGGACTCGCTCCAGAGCCTCAACATCCTTCTTGTGCTGAGGGGCCCACAACTGAACACAGGATTCAAGGAGCGGCCTCACCAGTGCTGAGTAGAGAGGGAGAATCACCTCCCTGGACCTGCTGGTCACACCATTTCTGATCCAAGCCAAGATGCCATTGGCCTTCTTGGCCACCTGGGCACACTGCTGGCTCATGGTCAGTCGGCTGTCAACCAACACCCCCAGGTCCCTCTCCTCCTGGCAGTTTTCCAGCCAGGCTTCTCCCAGCCTGTAGCTCTGCATAGGGTTGTTGTGCCCCAAGTGCAGGACCCGGCATTTGGCCGTGTTAAACCTCATGCCATTGGACTCTGCCCAGCGGTCCAGCCTGTTCAGGTCCCTTTGCAGAGCCTCCCTACCCTCCAGCAGATCCACACTTCCACACAGCTTTGTGTCATCTGCAAACTTGCTAAGGGTACCCTCAATGCCCTCATCCAGGTCGTTGATGAAGACATTGAACAGGGCTGGACCCAGCACTGAGCCCTGGGGAACCCCACTTGTCACTGGCCTCCAGCTGGATTTAACGCCATTTCCCACCACTCTCTGGGCCCGGCCATCCAGCCAGTTTCCTACCCAGGAGAGTGTGCTCCTGTCCAGGCCAGAGGCTGACAGTTTCCGTAGCAGAATGCTGTGAGAGACTGTGTCAAAGGCTTTACTGAAGTCCAGAAAGACCACATCCACAGTCTTTCCCTCATCCAGCAGCCGAGTGACTTTGTCATAGAAGGCGATCAGGTTGGTTTGAAGGCGATCTTCTGCTCACCCCGTTCCGGGTGTGGTGGAAATAGACTTTGGAGACAAAAATGCTGGAGCTGAGAGAGACCCGCAGGCGGCCAAGAATGATGTGTGAGCAGAGACAAGAAACAGGAGGAGCCAATCAGGAGTGCAACAGCAGCAGTGATGCTAGGGGAGGGGGGAAGCACTGGTGCTGCATTTACTTTCTACAAACATTGGGATCCCAGAGGTGCCGGTACTCGGTGTCTCCTACAGACACTCCAATGGCTGCCCAGATGTGCAGACACTCGATGGCTCCTGACACCCCAACATCTGCCCAGATGTGCAGGCACTCGGCATGGATCCCGTGTCCCATCGGGAACGATGGCCTTGGCCAAGCAGGGTTTGCAGCTCAGCTTTGTGTCCCTTGGCCCTGGGCTCTGCTCAGCGCCGGGGAGGAAGGTAGGGAAGGCTCAGCAAAGCCAAAGGCAAGAGTCTGTGCTGGGCTGAGAGTGACCCAAACACAACTCCAGCCTGGGTGGAGAATGGGTCGGGAGCAGCCCTGAGGAGAGGGACTTGGGGGGCTGGGGGAGGAGAAGCTCCACATGAGCCATAGCCTGTCCTGGGCTGCATCCAGCAGGGCCAGGAAGGGGAATTGTGCCTCTCTGCTCTGCTCTGCTCTGCTCTGCTCTGGTGAGATCCCACCTGGAACCCTGAGTCCAGTTCTGGAGTCCCCAGCACAGGAAGGACATGAGTGTGTTGGAGCGAGTCTAGAGGAGGCCACAAAGATGCTCTGAGGGCTGGAGCACCTCCTATAAGAGGCCAGGCTGGCCCGAGAAGCGGAGGCTGCCCCGCGCCCGGAGACAGAGAACGTGAGGCTCGATGGAGCTTTGAGGCAGTGGGAGGTGTCGCTGTCTGGACTTGGGAAGATGCTTGAAGCCGAAGCAGCGCAGGCTGCTCTCGCCAGCCTGGAGCAGCACCGAACACGAGGTACGGGGACAAAGGAGCAGTTCAGGTGATAGGAAAAGTGTGTGAGAGAAAAATATCTTAGAAAGTTGTCTGTTCCGTTTTCCGAACAGTAAGGTCAGGGGAGAGCGCGAACGCAGTCCCCCACTACCACAAATTATGCAGTCGAGCTTCCCGCATTTGGGGAAATCGCAGGGGTCAGCACAGCCGGAGTGCAAAGGACGAGCCCCGCCCTGAGAAAACCACCTGCTTGATCATGGTGTCTCCCCTGCCAGGTAAGTAAGAGGCGTTTCTAACCCCCCGGCGCTCCTCCCAGCGCGCCGCACTCCTATCGAACACACGGCGATCCCGCCTCCGCTCGCTCGCCGCCGTCTCTCCCGCTCCTCCACAGCTCTTTCTCCTCATGCCGCCCCGCAACGCCCCCGCAGCGCCGCGGCCGCCGTTCATTCGGGGCGTTTGTGTGCCGTGGTGCCGCGGGCGGATCTAGTTTGCATAACCCCGCCTCCTACCGGCACGGAACGGCGCCCGGTCCGAGCTCGCCGCTTTATTTGCATGGCCCCGCCCCCGCGCCGGGTCTTCGCGGTGCTCCTGGAGCGCCTCTATTTGCATGTCTCCGCCTCCTCGCTCGAGCCACGCCTCCTCCCCCTCGGGGCGCGTCGCCTTAATTTGCATAGCCACACCCACCTCGAGCAGGTCTCCCCCCCCCCCCCCCCCCACCATCCGGGTACCGCAGCGCCCCTGCCGGCAGCAGCTTGATTTGCATAGCCCCGCCCCCTCCTCAGGCCCCGCCGCTCCCGCCTCAGGACGCCCCCTGAGGGTCCCTAGAGGGGTCCTGGAGGGTCGTGGAGGGGCCCTAGTGTTCCCTAAAGGGTCCTAGATGGGTCCGGGGGGGGCTCTAGGGGCTCCTAGAGGGGTCCTGAGAGACCCTCAAGGGGTCCTGGGGGGCTCTAGACCTCACCCGGTCCGTCCACACCAGACCCCAGGAGCTGCGTCGTAGTCCTTTCGCTTCACGGACACGCACGACAGAGTGAGATTACGCAGGGAGATCGTTAAGAAAAGCTTTGATAAGAGGCTGTGAGCAGCTCGAGATTCAACAAAGTCAAGCGAAAGCTCCGACGGCTGCCTTGGGTCAATCGGTGGCTGAATGCGCAGAGTCATAGAACGTCCTGAGTTTGAAGGGACCCACAGAGATGATTGAATCCGACTCCTCCCTGAGAGCTTTCTTTATTCTTTAATTCTTTAATTATTTCTTTATTCTTTACTATTGTCAGGCTCGAGCCGCTGGACAAAGAAACACGTGCTGCTACCTGTGCAGCTCCTAAGGTGGTGACGCTCTCTCGTCTCTCGTAGCTGGTTTGATTTTGGGTTTGACTCCAGGAAGCGTTAGGGCTCTGGCTGCTCTTGTGCGGCTCAGTTAAGCAGATCGTTGATGTTGGGAGCGTTGCCAGTGATGGGCTGTTCCCCCCGAGTAACTCTCGTGGCTGCGGCTTTTCCAGTCTGCGCTCTGGCTCGTTAGGGTTCTTTGGTTGTTTGGATCCAGTGATTTAAGGCCGTGCGTCTTCTTTGGTAAAAGGTGCACTGTGCGCCCTTAGCTCTGAGTGACTCTGGATTGCTCTGGCGTGGGGCCGGCAGAAAGAACTCCCTTTCTTTTCAAGTGGGCTGGGACACCGGTTCCCTGTCCTGGGGAGCCGTGCCAGGGCTCCACCGCCCTCGGAGTGAAGAACTTTCCCTAAGCCTAACTTTCCCTAAGCCTAACTTTCCCATCCTAACCCTCCCTTGGCACATCTTCCTGCCACTCTCCTGGGTCCTGTGCTCGGTCCCCGGAGAGAAGAGCTCAGCGTCTGCTCTTCCTCCTTCCCTTGTGAGGAAGCAGCGACTGGTGGGGCCACACCAGTGAGGAGCAGATCGGGACAAGCCCCTCGCTCAGCCGACTGGCGATGCCGTGCTGGATGCAGCCCAAGGCACTATCTGCCCTTTGGGCTGGGGAAATCTTCTCCGTCATCTCAGCAGGCCCTTTAGGGGACACTGGCAGACCTGGAGATACTGGGGTCACCCCTCTTACCCTTCTCAAAGACTGGGGCAACGTTTACCACCTTCCAGTCAATTGGCACCTCTCCGGAGGCTGATAAACGATGGGAAAGCATTGAGAGCACCTTTGTCCACCACCTGAGTCGGCTCTTTAAGTGGATGAATCCCATCGGGACCCTTGGCTTGCTCTCCGTTTTCCCCTCTGCTACCGGAGACGTTAGACCTGGCTGCTTGGTGGCGGCAGCAGCCCAGGCAGCTGCCATCGGCCACTGCACCCGCAAGACTCCTCTCCGCTAACAACTAACAGATCCGGGAAGGCCCCTTTCCTGGTCAGTTCCCTCAGCATTTGTGCCATCAACTTACCAGCCAGAGGGTTTAGGAATCTCCTGGCCCTGTTTGTCCCAGCTGGCTGGTGCTCCCGGCGCTGATTTGGGGCAAATTGATGATGAATAGACCATCCCAGGGTCAACCCCCCCAAAAAGTTCTGCTGATTACAGCAGCCTCGGAGCCACGTTTTGACCCCCTGGGGCTTCATGTGCCCCTCAACATGCTTCTCTGCTACTGGGAGGACAGAAGGAAACACGCCCTACGCACCTGAGCCTTTCACCAGACTTCCCAAGGCTCAGAAATCCCTGATCTTAAATGACCCTTCCAAACCCAATCATTCTATGATCGCCTGATTCTCTAAGAAGGTAAGGGAAGCGAGGACAGATGTCATCTTGAGATGAACTTTTTCTGTCAGGATGATTTTTATTTCTTGCTTATTTTCAAGGAAGGACAGGAATTCCCCTGTCAGGGTGTTTTTATTTCTTGTTTATTTTCAAGAGTGGGCTGCTGGCCTGGTGTGGATTGGAGATAAGGCCTGTCTGCCCCAGACTCTGGGAGGGAAGAAGAATGAAGGGGAGTTTCAAGAGGCATCTCCCCCCAGGATGACCATAAATTCCGAAATTTAAATGACCGAAAATATGAGCTAACACCACAATGTTACTATCTGGCTTGTAACATTCCTGTATTAATTACACGTCTGTGAAGTCTTTGTTTAACTGAAAGCCTGGCCTCTATAAGAAACCCTCGCATTCTCATTTCGGGGTTCGTTCCAAATTGGCCATGGGGTGACCGCTGGTTGATCAGCTATGAAATTTTATGCGCATTTATTTTTACAATTTGTAATAAACATTTTTGTTGCCAACAACTCTGCCTCGTCGTCTTAGCAAAATGTTTTGGACCCTAACGGTTTGGGGGCTCGTCTGGGATAGATTTTGCTAACACGGCAGGACAGGAGATCCGATTTCTGATTCTGAAATGGAAAAAGCAAATTGTGATTCTGAAACCAGCTTCCCTCTGAGGAAGGTGAGTATAACCTGGTCTGATTCTGATTTCTCTGGGGCCCAATCTGGATTAAAGACCCAAGAAGAGAACGTAAACTTGGACCCAGACGCGGCATCTTGTTCTCAGGGTCGGAGTCGTGCTGGGGACGCCCAGCCGCTCTCTGGAGAGATGAGGGAGGGGGGGCAGCCCCCCACCTCCATCTGAATCTTAAGAGATGGGGGGGCAGCCCTGCACCTCAATCTGAATCTGAAGAGATGGGGGGCAGCCCCCCACCTCCATCTGAATCTGAGGGGGTTGGTGTGCTGCCTCCCCTTGAACTGAATCCGTCCTGGTTTTTTTAATTGGTATCAAATGTAGGCACTTGTTTTGGTATTCGCTTTTGGCACATCGGATTTCATAGAATCATAGAACAAGCAGGTTGGAAGGGACCCATCGGATCTTCCAGTCCAACCATTCCTATCGAACACTAAACCAAGTCCCTCAAGGCCTCATCCACCCGTGCCTTAAACACCTCCAGGGAAGGTGAATCAACCACCTCCCTGGGCAGCCTATTCCAATGCCCGATGACCCTCTGTGTGAAAAACTTCCTCCTAATCTCCAGCCTAAATCTCCCCGGTGGAGCTTGAGGCCATTCCCTCTTGTCCTGTCCCCTGTCACTTGGGAGAAGAGGCCAGATCCCTCCTCTCTACAACCTCCTTTCAAGTAGTTGTAGAGAGTAATGAGGTCTCCTCTCAGCCTCCTCTTCTCCCGGCTAAACAACCCCAGCTCTCTCAGATGTTCCTCATAGGTTCTGTTCTCCAGAACAAAGATTTTGTAGAAGAGCCAACTTCCAGGCTCAAACCGTGGGTCCCATCTAAAAATGACTGCAACCTTGCCGCTACGGCAAGCTCTGAAAATTTTGGATAGGGACTGGAGAGATTTGAAACCGGTTTTACCTCCCCTTACCCGACACAAAAAGATCAATTGGAACCTGAAAATACAAATGAAGGACATTTAAGTCCACCTAAAACACAATCTGGATCAGTATACAATACGGGGAAAGAGAAAGAGAAAATACCTGAACTGCCTCTCCTCCCGAAATTGTACCTGAACCTGTGTCATGTAATTCCACCGGGCATGTCATAGAATAAAGAGCAGCACACAAACCATTTTCTGAGAATCCCCAGGATTTAATCCATCTCGTAAGAACTGTATTCTTAACATACGTTGTCCTTACCTAAATTTATCTGATCCTAGAGAGTATTTGATGCAGAATCAGAAAAAAAAAGCAAGCCCAAGCTGGCTTCTTTTGCAAAATCTTTCCTTTTCGGCTTGCAGGAAAGTTAAGAAAAAAAAATGAAAAAGCGGTTGCTCGATAAGGATCGGGCCCTGGGGGGGGTTGTGAAGGCTGCTTTGTAACTTACGTGTGAAGTACTTAAGTTCATCTGCTGGAAAAAAATCTGCTTGTAACTTCAGAGAGAATATGAGTATGAAAATCATTTTGTGTATATAAAGTTTTGAAATCACTGATTGTCAGAAACACTCTGAAGGCCAATCCTGAATTTTCTCCAGCTTTGAGTAGAGTGTAGCTGCCTTAACAGCTAAATTAAAATGTTAAGTGTGAGTTCTTTGTAACCCACGTGAAACCCTCTGTTTGGCTCCAAGGCCCACTGATCTATGGGACTCCCTTGGGTACCCCCGAAAAATTTTTTGGAGGGACTCCCCTTCCTCAGCTGGACCCCTGTGGGAACAGACGGCAATCCTCAGATCAAGGGTACATTTTAAATTTTCCCCTTGTGGAGTGACATTAATCACAGAAATTGAAACTGTGGTACTGTAAGTTGCTTTGAAGTGAATGTGTGGTTGTTGTGTGTTTTGAAGTGAATAAGTTAATGTTGGTATGTGTGTGAGTTCCAAGAAATCCTAGTTAAGTAGTTAAATGTCCTCAGAATTATTCTACTTGAATACTATCCCACATAGTACCTTGAGTTGCTCATTCTCAACCTTGAGTTGCTCGTTCTCAACCTTGAGTTGCTCGTTCTCAACCTCGAGTTGCTCATTCACAACCTTGAGTTGCTCCTTCACAGGCTTGAATTGCTCCTTCAAAACCTCGAGTTGCTCCTTCACAGACTCGAGTTGCTCCTTGTCAACCATGAGTTGCTCCTTGTCAACCATGAGTTGCTCCTTCACAGCCTCGAGTTCCTCCAGCATAACCTTGAGTCGCTTCTGCACAGACTCGACTCCGTCCATCTCCCTCTTCAGTTGCTCTTGGTCTGTTTGAAGGCTCCACAGACCATCCTGCAGGGTGAGCTTATTCAGCCGCAACTCCAGCTGATCTTCTTCTAAGTCGTCCCTGTACATACTCGGTCGAGCCCGTTCCATCTCCACCTCCTCCCAATCTCTACAACGACGTCTCTCCAGCTCAGCCTCTGCTTCCTGCTGAGCTCTTTGACGTCTCTCCAGCTCAGCCTCTGCTTCCTGCTGAGCTCTTTGACGTCTCTCCAGCTCAGCCTCTGCTTCCCGCTGAGCTCTTTGACGTCTCTCCAGCTCAGCCTCTGCTTCCCGCTGAGCTCTCCGACGTCTCTCTAGCTCAGCCTCTGCTTCCTGCTGAGCTCTCCGACCTCTCTTCCAACTAGCCTCGTAGTAGCCCCAGCAGTAGCGGAGAAGGCCCAGGGATGCAGGGATGGCATCGAGCACAACGTCATGGAAGGTGAAATTCATGTTGCAGACACTTAGCTGTTCCCTAGGAGGAGAAACAGAAATTGTGGTCAAATGCTCACAGGGAAGGTTCCAGGAAGGTTAAAGTTGATAAATACCTTCAGGTGTTTCTGTTTGCATGAACAGGCTGGTTCTCCAGCCGCCCTGGGAATGCCATCTGCTCTCCCAGCAGAGCTGCAGGGATCCCTAGACATGGGTCTCCAGGGTACTCATCACTTTCCCCTCACCCTGACACCTGAACCGTTTTCCCCTTCTTTCTGTGAATTCTCTGGATGTTCAGCGCTTCCTACCCCCGGGATGGTCTGTGCTGGGGACCGGCTGCTTCAAGTCTCCACCGGAAGAGAGAAGAGGACAACTCCCCAGTGACCGAGCCCCCGAGCGCTGCAGGGACAGACCCGACCGCACTGTGCTCCCTGCCTCCTCTGCCTTTTCCCTGGAGAGGTTCCACTGCCAAACCCCAAAGGGACGGCAATCAAGCCGGGACTTAAAGACCGTCCTGAAGGATCACAGAGCAAACGAGCAGGGAGCTGAATTGGAAAGGAGTTTCTGCAGCCAGGCCAGGAGGCCTCCTACAAACCCTGCAGGCAGCAATCGAGCATTCGGGAAATAAATACGACCGGGGAGACAGAGCCCTGGGCAAGGCTGGCAGAGTTAAACCAACACGGGAAACCTCTGGGCATTTCCCAGCAGAATTGATCCAGAGGGCGGGAGAAGAGGAGCTGACAAACCCCTGGAGAACTGGAGGCCCTTCCATGGAGATTAAAATCCTAGAATCCTAGACTATTAGTGTTGGGAGGGACCTTAAAGATCACCCAGTTCCAACCCCCCTGCCCTGGGCAGGGACATCCCACTAGATCAGGGGCTCCGAGGCCCCTCAGACCTGGCCTCGAACACCTCCAGGGATGGAGCAGCCACAGCTTCCCCGGGCAACCTGTTCCAAGGCCTCCCCACTCTCATGGTGAAGAAATTCTCCCTAATATCTAGCCTAAACGCGCCCCTCTCCAGTTTATCCCCATTCCCCTCATCCTATCCCCACAAGCCTTTGTGAACAATCCCTCTCCAGCTTTCCTGGAGCCCCTTCAGGTGCTGGAAGGTCTCTAGAAGGTCTCCTTGGAGCCTTCTCTTCTCCAGGCTGAACAAGACCAACTCTCTCAGTCTGTCCTCGTATGGGAGGCTCTCCAGCCCTCTGATCAGCTCCGTAGCCTCCCGTGGCCCTGCTGCAACAGCTCCATCTCCTTCTCGTGCTGAGGATCCAGAACTGGACACAGAACCCCAGCTGAGGTCTCACCAGAAAGGATCAGAGGGGCACAGTCCCTTCCTTTGCCCTGCTGGCCACACTTCCGATGCAGCCCAGGATACGATTGGCTTTCTGGGCTGTGAGCGCACTTTGCTGGCTCATGTCGAGCTTCTCCTCAACCAAAACCCCGAGCAATCACTGCCCAGAAGCAGACACGGGCAGAGCTGACTTACCCTTCACGCAGACAAGATTTTCTGTTCCAGCAGAAGTGGTAGCGGCCTCTGCGAAACCCAAATCGCAGCCGAAAGGCGTTTATCACGCACTGAGAAAGGCGCAGGCAGCTCCCGGTGGAGAGACCTCCTGCCTCCTCCAGGTCCTCCTGGAGAATGACTCCAGAGGGGGCTTTGCCCTGGACAGCTGAGAGGTCTCCTAGGACACAGGGCAGCATCACAGAGGGTGACATCACAGAGGCCACAGCCAGCGGCCAACGTGTCACTGGCCCACAGGCCCAGGCATCCCACACCTCAGATCAGGAGTTGCAGGACAGCATCACAGAGGGTGACATCACAGAGGCCACAGCCAGCGGCCAACGTGTCACTGGCCCACAGGCCCAGGCATCCCACACCTCAGATCAGGAGTTGCTGCACTTGTTCCACTCCACTGCACGGCCACACACTGGCTTTGTAGCTGATGCAGACGCTGCTCCCTGGCCCCTTCTGAAGAGCAAGGAATAAAATAGACCAGGAATTTCCACCTCCCGGTGACGTTTGGGATCCTTACGTGTGGCCATAAATTTCTTGAGAAGTTTGTCTGTGCAGGAGACGTGATGAAATGTTGGAAGAAACCAAGTGGATCTTGGGGGAAGGAGGCCGACTTGCTCCGATTGCTGGGAATTCTCTAACCCGTCCCTGTTTCCATTCGTCACTGTCCTTTCTCCCAGGGTTTGGAACTGCTCTGTAGTCCAGAGGCAGCTTCTGTGCAGTTCCTGAGGGTGAAGAGCGGGAGTTGATTTCAGCAGCTCAACAGCTTCTCAGTTTTCTGGAGGAGCACTCTGTCACATGGAAATCATAGAATCATAGAACAACCAGGTTGGAAGGGACCTGTCGGATCTTCTGGTCCAACCATTCCTATCAAACGCTAAACCAAGTCCATCAAGACCTCATCCACCCGTGCCTTAAACACCTCCAGGGAAGGGGAATCAACCACCTCCCTGGGCAGCCTATTCCAATGCCCAATGACCCTTTGTGTGAAAAACTTCCTCCTAATCTCCAGCCTAAATCTCCCCTGGCAGAGCTTGAGGCCATTCCCTCTTGTCCTGTCCCCTGTCACTTGGGAGAAGAGCCCAGCTCCCTCCCCTCTACAACCTCCCTTCAGGTAGCTGTAGAGAGTAATGAGGTCTCTCAGCCTCCTCTTCTCCAGGCTAAACAACCCCAGCTCTCTCAGCCATTCCTCTATAAGGCCTGTTCTCCAGCCCCTTCGCCAGCTTCATCGCTCTTCTCTGGACTCGCTCCAGAGCCTCAACATCCTTCTTGTGCTGAGGGGCCCACAACTGAACACAGGATTCAAGGAGTGGCCTCACCAGTGCTGAGTAGAGAGGGAGAATCACCTCCCTGGACCTGCTAGTCACACCATTTCTGATCCAACCCAAGATGCCATTGGCCTTCTTGGCCACCTGGGCACACTGCTGGCTCATGGTCAGTCGGCTGTCAACCAACACCCCCAGGTCCCTCTCCTCCTGGCAGTTTTCCAGCCAGGCTTCTCCCAGCCTGTAGCTCTGCATAGGGTTGTTGTGCCCCAAGTGCAGGACCCGGCACTTGGCCGTGTTAAACCTCATGCCATTGGACTCTGCCCAGCGGTCCAGCCTGTTCAGGTCCCTTTGCAGAGCCTCCCTACCCTCCAGCAGATCCACACTTCCACACAGCTTTGTGTCATCTGCAAACTTGCTAAGGGTACCCTCAATGCCCTCATCCAGGTCGTTGATGAAGACATTGAACAGGGCTGGACCCAGCACTGAGCCCTGGGGAACCCCACTTGTCACTGGCCTCCAGCTGGATTTAACGCCATTTCCCACCACTCTCTGGGCCCGGCCATCTAGCCAGTTTCCTACCCAGGAGAGTGTGCTCCTGTCCAGGCCAGAGGCTGACAGTTTCCGTAGCAGAATGCTGTGAGAGACTGTGTCAAAGGCTTTACTGAAGTCCAGAAAGGCCACATCCACAGTCTTTCCCTCATCCAGCAGCCGAGTGACTTTGTCATAGAAGGCGATCAGGTTGGTTTGAAGGCGATCTTCTGCTCACCCCGTTCCGGGTGTGGTGGAAATAGACTTTGGAGACAAAAATCCTGGAGCTGAGAGAGACCCGCAGGCGGCCAAGAATGATGTGTGAGCAGAGACAAGAAACAGGAGGAGCCAATCAGGAGTGCAACAGCAGCAGTGATGCTAGGGGAGGGGGGAAGCACTGGTGCTACATTTACTTACTACAAACATTGGGATCCCAGAGGTGCCGGTACTCGGTGTCTCCTACAGACACTCCAATGGCTGCCCAGATGTGCAGACACTCGATGGCTCCTGACACCCCAACATCTGCCCAGATGTGCAGGCACTCGGCATGGATCCCGTGTCCCATCGGGAACGATGGCCTTGGCCAAGCAGGGTTTGCAGCTCAGCTTTGTGTCCCTTGGCCCTGGGCTCTGCTCAGCGCCGGGGAGGAAGGTAGGGAAGGCTCAGCAAAGCCAAAGGCAAGAGTCTGTGCTGGGCTGAGAGTGACCCAAACACAACTCCAGCCTGGGTGGAGAATGGGTCGGGAGCAGCCCTGAGGAGAGGGACTTGGGGGGCTGGGGGAGGAGAAGCTCCACATGAGCCATAGCCTGTCCTGGGCTGCATCCAGCAGGGCCAGGAAGGGGAATTGTGCCCCTCTGCTCTGCTCTGCTCTGCTCTGCTCTGCTCTGCTCTGGTGAGATCCCACCTGGAGCCCTGAGTCCAGTTCTGGAGTCCTCAGCACAGGAAGGACGTGAGTGTGTTGGAGCGAGTCTAGAGGAGGCCACAAAGATGCTCTGAGGGCTGGAGCACCTCCTATAAGAGGCCAGGCTGGCCCGAGAAGCGGAGGCTGCTCCGCGGCCGGAGGCGTAGAACGTGAGGCTGGATGGAGCTTTGACGCAATGGGAGGTGTCGCTGTCTGGACTTGGGAAGATGCTTGAAGCCGAAGCAGCGCAGGCTGCTCTCGCCAGCCTGGAGCAGCACCGAACATGAGGTACGGGAAGAAAAGAGCAGTTCAGGTGATAAGAAAAGCGTATGAGAGAAAGATCTTCTAGAAAGTTACTTGTTCGGTTTTTCCAACCATCAGGTCAGGGGAGAGCGCGAACGCAGTCCCCACTACCACAAATTCTGCAGTCGAGTTTCCCGCATTTGGTTGTGTCCCGTGGCGCCGCGGGAGGACCTAGTTTGCATAGACACGCCCCTCTCCATACGAGACCACGCCCAGACCGGAGGGGAGCGCGTCTCTGGGCCGCGGTGCCAGACATCTGGCCCCGCCCTCTCCCTCCAGGCCCCGCCCCGATGCACACGCACAGGGCAGCGCCCCCTGGCGGCGCGGCGGACGATCCTCCCACCCCTTCCCGCCTGGAAGAGTAGAGTTTAATCAATGGGCGAGACCAGGCCGCCAGGGGGCGCCTGGCAGTGTTGGAGCAAGAATCCAAAACTTTATTATATATAGTAATTTGAGTGAGCTGCAAATCAAGAAAAGAAGTGATTTAAACGTATGTAGTAGTTTCAAAGTTACAAGAAATCTTAAAAGCTAGTGGTGTAGGAAAAAGTGTTAGTTACTTAGGAATGCTAAGAAGATAACACTAACAGCACTTCGTTAAAACAGGAGACCGTAAATCGCTCAAGTAGCAAGGTAAGAATGGAGTCTACCGAGCTAGAGTTAATTAAAGTAGAGATAGAAGGAAACTGACAGTAGATTCATGTTGGACATTTGCCCAAAAGAAGAAAGGTAAAAAGTTCACAATAAAAAAATCATTTTTTCCTCTGAGGATGATGAGGGAACCTTCCTCTTCACGACCAGCAGAAGGAGGTACGCAAGCGCAGTAGGAGCTGATAAAAAACTTGCTGCTGAGGTCATCGAAACATACGTATGCATTGGGCAATGATGTAACCTGTTGAATATACATTAGATTGCGAAACCTCACGAGAATAAATATCGGTCGAGTTATAACAGTGTTGGGGGATCAGATTTGCGAAACTATTCCCTGATCCCTGGGGCCCCCCCCCCCCCCCCAGTAAAGCACCAAGATATAACCCTCACAAGAGTGTTATGTGTTTATCGTCACGCCGATGCTAACATGGTCACTATATTAATTTCTGATCGTTGGAGAAGGAATTCTTGCTTCACGTGCCAAGACTCAGCTGGGGTGGCCTGACATGGTGGGGTTGGGTCCTTGTATTTCCTGTCCCTGAAGGAACTGCTGCAGGTGTTCTTTGTGCTCCCAATAGCAACGATCCAATATTTTCCGGTTTTCTCGAATCACCTGCAACTGTCTCTGGATTATTTTCATATCCCCGCGTAGTGTTGCATCCGGCACCTTGAGTTGCCCCTTCTCAGCCTCGAATTGCTCCTTCTCAGCCTCGAGTTGCTCCTTCTCCCTCTTCAGTTGCCGTTGGTCTGTTTGAAGGCTCTCCAGACCATACAGCACGACGAGCTTATTCAGCCGCAACGCCTCTCGATCTGCTTTTAAGTCGTCCCATTCCATACTCAGTCGAACCCTCTCCCTCTCCATCACCTCCCAATCTCTAAGACGATGTCTCACCAGCTCAGCCTCTGCTTCCTGCTGAGCTCTTTGACGTCTCTTGAGCTCATTCTTTGCTTCCTGCTGAGCTCTTTGACGTCTCTCCAGCTCAGCCTCTGCTTCCTGCTGAGCTCTTTGACGTCTCTCCAGCTCAGCCTCTGCTTCCTGCTGAGCTATTTGACGTCTCTCCAGCTCAGCATCTGCTTCCTTCTGAGCTCTCTGACGACGTCTCTCTAGCTCAGCCTCTGCTTCCTGCTGAGCTCTCTGACGTCTCTCCAGCTCAGCCTCTGCTTCCTGCTGAGCTCTTTGACGTCTCTCCAGCTCATTCTCTGCTTCCTGCTGAGCTCTTTGACGTCTCTCCAGCTCAGCCTCTGCTTCCTTCTGAGCTCTCTGATGACGTCTCTCTAGCTCAGCCTCTGCTTCCTGCTGAGCTCTCCAACCTCTCTCCAGCTCAGCCTCTGCTTCCTGCTGAGCTCTCTGACGTCTTTCCAGCTCAGCCCCTGCTTCCCGCTGAGCTCTCCAACGTCTCTTGAGCTCAGCCTCTGCTTCCTGCTGAGCTCTCCGACGTCTCTCTAGCTCAGCCTCTACTTCCCGCTGAGCTCTCCGACGTCTCTCTAGCTCAGCCTCTGCTTCCCGCTGAGCTCTCCAACGTCTCTTGAGCTCAGCCTCTGCTTCCTGCTGAGCTCTCCGACGTCTCTCTAGCTCAGCCTCTGCTTCCCGCTGAGCTCTCCGACCTCTCTTCCAACTAGCCTCGTAGTAGCCCCAGCAGTAGCGGAGAAGGCCCAGGCATACAGGGATGGCATCGAGCACAACGTCATGGAAGGTGAAATTCATGTTGCAGACACTTAGCCGTTCCCTAGGAGGAGAAACAGAAATTGTGGTCAAATGCTCACAGGGAAGGTTCCAGGAAGGTTAAAGTTGATAAATACCTTCAGGTGTTTCTGTTTGCATGAACAGGCTGGTTCTCCAGCCGCCCTGGGAATGCCATCTGCTCTCCCAGCAGAGCTCCAGGGATCCCTAGACATGGGTCTCCAGGGTACTCATCACTTTCCCCTCACCCTGACACCTGAACCGTTTTCCCCTTCTTTCTGTGAATTCTCTGGATGTTCAGCGCTTCCTACCCCCGGGACGGTCTGTGCTGGGGACCGGCTGCTTCAAGTCTCCACCAGAAGAGAGAAGAGGACAACTCCCCAGTGACCGAGCCCCCGAGCGCTGCAGGGACAGACCCGACCGCACTGTGCTCCCTGCCTCCTCTGCCTTTTCCCTGGAGAGGTTCCACTGCCAAACCCCAAAGGGACGGCAATCAAGCCGGGACTTAAAGACCGTCCTGAAGGATCACAGAGCAAACGAGCAGGGAGCTGAATTGGAAAGGAGTTTCTGCAGCCAGGCCAGGAGGCCTCCTACAAACCCTGCAGGCAGCAATCGAGCATTCGGGAAATAAATACGACCGGGGAGACAGAGCCCTGGGCAAGGCTGGCAGAGTTAAACCAACACGGGAAACCTCTGGGCATTTCCCAGCAGAATTGATCCAGAGGGCGGGAGAAGAGGAGCTGACAAACCCCTGGAGAACTGGAGGCCCTTCCATGGAGATTAAAATCCTAGAATCCTAGACTATTAGTGTTGGGAGGGACCTTAAAGATCACCCAGTTCCAACCCCCCTGCCCTGGGCAGGGACATCCCACTAGATCAGGGGCTCCGAGGCCCCTCAGACCTGGCCTCGAACACCTCCAGGGATGGAGCAGCCACAGCTTCCCCGGGCAACCTGTTCCAAGGCCTCCCCACTCTCATGGTGAAGAAATTCTCCCTAATATCTAGCCTAAACGCGCCCCTCTCCAGTTTATCCCCATTCCCCTCATCCTATCCCCACAAGCCTTTGTGAACAATCCCTCTCCAGCTTTCCTGGAGCCCCTTCAGGTGCTGGAAGGTCTCTAGAAGGTCTCCTTGGAGCCTTCTCTTCTCCAGGCTGAACAAGACCAACTCTCTCAGTCTGTCCTCGTATGGGAGGCTCTCCAGCCCTCTGATCAGCTCCGTAGCCTCCCGTGGCCCTGCTGCAACAGCTCCATCTCCTTCTCGTGCTGAGGATCCAGAACTGGACACAGAACCCCAGCTGAGGTCTCACCAGAAAGGATCAGAGGGGCACAGTCCCTTCCTTTGCCCTGCTGGCCACACTTCCGATGCAGCCCAGGATACGATTGGCTTTCTGGGCTGTGAGCGCACTTTGCTGGCTCATGTCGAGCTTCTCCTCAACCAAAACCCCGAGCAATCACTGCCCAGAAGCAGACACGGGCAGAGCTGACTTACCCTTCACGCAGACAAGATTTTCTGTTCCAGCAGAAGTGGTAGCGGCCTCTGCGAAACCCAAATCGCAGCCGAAAGGCGTTTATCACGCACTGAGAAAGGCGCAGGCAGCTCCCGGTGGAGAGACCTCCTGCCTCCTCCAGGTCCTCCTGGAGAATGACTCCAGAGGGGGCTTTGCCCTGGACAGCTGAGAGGTCTCCTAGGACACAGGGCAGCATCACAGAGGGTGGCATCACAGAGGCCACAGCCAGCGGCCAACGTGTCACTGGCCCACAGGCCCAGGCATCCCACACCTCAGATCAGGAGTTGCAGGGCAGCATCACAGAGGGTGACATCACAGAGGGTGACATCACAGAGGCCACAGCCAGTGGCCAACGTGTCACTGGCCCACAGGCCCAGGCATCCCACACCTCAGATCAGGAGTTGCTGCACTTGTTCCACTCCACTGCACGGCCACACACTGGCTTTGTAGCTGATGCAGACGCTGCTCCCTGGCCCCTTCTGAAGAGCAAGGAATAAAATAGACCAGGAATTTCCACCTCCCGGTGACGTTTGGGATCCTTACGTGTGGCCATAAATTTCTTGAGAAGTTTGTCTGTGCAGGAGACGTGATGAAATGTTGGAAGAAACCAAGTGGATCTTGGGGGAAGGAGGCTGACTTGCTCCGATTGCTGGGAATTCTCTAACCCGTCCCTGTTTCCATTCATCACTGTCCTTTCTCCCAGGGTTTGGAACTGCTCTGTAGTCCAGAGGCAGCTGCTGTGCAGTTCCTGAGGGTGAAGAGCGGGAGTTGATTTCAGCAGCTCAACAGCTTCTCAGTTTTCTGGAGGAGCACTCTGTCACATGGAAATCATAGAATCATAGAACAACCAGGTTGGAAGGGACCTGTCGGATCTTCTGGTCCAACCATTCCTATCAAACGCTAAACCAAGTCCCTCAAGACCTCATCCACCCGTGCCTTAAACACCTCCAGGGAAGGTGGGTCTCCTAGGACCCTTTTGGAGCCCCCCAGGAACCCTCTAGGACCCCCTAGAAGCCCTCTAGGGACCTCTGGGTTCCTCTAGGACACCCCAGAACCCCCGCAGAGACCCCAGTACCCCTCGAGGGCTCAGCAGAGCCCCTTTAGGGAGCTCCAGGCCGCCTCTCGAGCTCCCCAGGACCAATTTGGGGAGAAAAAAGGGAAATTAGCTTCCCCGCTCTGTGCTGCCGCCGTGTGGCCGCATCGCGGTACTGCAGGGGGCTCCAGAGTCTCTTCCACAAGCGGCTCCTGTTCACTACTTCATAGAATCATAGAAAAACCAGGTTGGAAGAGACCCATCGGACCATCGAGTCCAACCATTCCTATCAAACACTAAACCAAGTCCATCAAGACCTCATCCACCCGTGCCTTAAACACCTCCAGGGAAGGGGAATCAACCACCTCCCTGGGCAGCCTATTCCAATGCCCAATGACCCTTTGTGTGAAAAACTTCCTCCTAATCTCCAGCCTAAATCTCCCCTGGCAGAGCTTGAGGCCATTCCCTCTTGTCCTGTCCCCTGTCACTTGGGAGAAGAGCCCAGCTCCCTCCCCTCTACAACCTCCCTTCAGGTAGCTGTAGAGAGTAATGAGGTCTCTCAGCCTCCTCTTCTCCAGGCTAAACAACCCCAGCTCTCTCAGCCATTCCTCTATAAGGCCTGTTCTCCAGCCCCTTCGCCAGCTTCATCGCTCTTCTCTGGACTCGCTCCAGAGCCTCAACATCCTTCTTGTGCTGAGGGGCCCACAACTGAACACAGGATTCAAGGAGTGGCCTCACCAGTGCTGAGTAGAGAGGGAGAATCACCTCCCTGGACCTGCTAGTCACACCATTTCTGATCCAACCCAAGATGCCATTGGCCTTCTTGGCCACCTGGGCACACTGCTGGCTCATGGTCAGTCGGCTGTCAACCAACACCCCCAGGTCCCTCTCCTCCTGGCAGTTTTCCAGCCAGGCTTCTCCCAGCCTGTAGCTCTGCATAGGGTTGTTGTGCCCCAAGTGCAGGACCCGGCACTTGGCCGTGTTAAACCTCATGCCATTGGACTCTGCCCAGCGGTCCAGCCTGTTCAGGTCCCTTTGCAGAGCCTCCCTACCCTCCAGCAGATCCACACTTCCACACAGCTTTGTGTCATCTGCAAACTTGCTAAGGGTACCCTCAATGCCCTCATCCAGGTCGTTGATGAAGACATTGAACAGGGCTGGACCCAGCACTGAGCCCTGGGGAACCCCACTTGTCACTGGCCTCCAGCTGGATTTAACGCCATTTCCCACCACTCTCTGGGCCCGGCCATCTAGCCAGTTTCCTACCCAGGAGAGTGTGCTCCTGTCCAGGCCAGAGGCTGACAGTTTCCGTAGCAGAATGCTGTGAGAGACTGTGTCAAAGGCTTTACTGAAGTCCAGAAAGGCCACATCCACAGTCTTTCCCTCATCCAGCAGCCGAGTGACTTTGTCATAGAAGGCGATCAGGTTGGTTTGAAGGCGATCTTCTGCTCACCCCGTTCCGGGTGTGGTGGAAATAGACTTTGGAGACAAAAATCCTGGAGCTGAGAGAGACCCGCAGGCGGCCAAGAATGATGTGTGAGCAGAGACAAGAAACAGGAGGAGCCAATCAGGAGTGCAACAGCAGCAGTGATGCTAGGGGAGGGGGGAAGCACTGGTGCTACATTTACTTACTACAAACATTGGGATCCCAGAGGTGCCGGTACTCGGTGTCTCCTACAGACACTCCAATGGCTGCCCAGATGTGCAGACACTCGATGGCTCCTGACACCCCAACATCTGCCCAGATGTGCAGGCACTCGGCATGGATCCCGTGTCCCATCGGGAACGATGGCCTTGGCCAAGCAGGGTTTGCAGCTCAGCTTTGTGTCCCTTGGCCCTGGGCTCTGCTCAGCGCCGGGGAGGAAGGTAGGGAAGGCTCAGCAAAGCCAAAGGCAAGAGTCTGTGCTGGGCTGAGAGTGACCCAAACACAACTCCAGCCTGGGTGGAGAATGGGTCGGGAGCAGCCCTGAGGAGAGGGACTTGGGGGGCTGGGGGAGGAGAAGCTCCACATGAGCCATAGCCTGTCCTGGGCTGCATCCAGCAGGGCCAGGAAGGGGAATTGTGCCCCTCTGCTCTGCTCTGCTCTGCTCTGCTCTGCTCTGCTCTGGTGAGATCCCACCTGGAGCCCTGAGTCCAGTTCTGGAGTCCTCAGCACAGGAAGGACGTGAGTGTGTTGGAGCGAGTCTAGAGGAGGCCACAAAGATGCTCTGAGGGCTGGAGCACCTCCTATAAGAGGCCAGGCTGGCCCGAGAAGCGGAGGCTGCTCCGCGGCCGGAGGCGTAGAACGTGAGGCTGGATGGAGCTTTGACGCAATGGGAGGTGTCGCTGTCTGGACTTGGGAAGATGCTTGAAGCCGAAGCAGCGCAGGCTGCTCTCGCCAGCCTGGAGCAGCACCGAACATGAGGTACGGGAAGAAAAGAGCAGTTCAGGTGATAAGAAAAGCGTATGAGAGAAAGATCTTCTAGAAAGTTACTTGTTCGGTTTTTCCAACCATCAGGTCAGGGGAGAGCGCGAACGCAGTCCCCACTACCACAAATTCTGCAGTCGAGTTTCCCGCATTTGGTTGTGTCCCGTGGCGCCGCGGGAGGACCTAGTTTGCATAGACACGCCCCTCTCCATACGAGACCACGCCCAGACCGGAGGGGAGCGCGTCTCTGGGCCGCGGTGCCAGACATCTGGCCCCGCCCTCTCCCTCCAGGCCCCGCCCCGATGCACACGCACAGGGCAGCGCCCCCTGGCGGCGCGGCGGACGATCCTCCCACCCCTTCCCGCCTGGAAGAGTAGAGTTTAATCAATGGGCGAGACCAGGCCGCCAGGGGGCGCCTGGCAGTGTTGGAGCAAGAATCCAAAACTTTATTATATATAGTAATTTGAGTGAGCTGCAAATCAAGAAAAGAAGTGATTTAAACGTATGTAGTAGTTTCAAAGTTACAAGAAATCTTAAAAGCTAGTGGTGTAGGAAAAAGTGTTAGTTACTTAGGAATGCTAAGAAGATAACACTAACAGCACTTCGTTAAAACAGGAGACCGTAAATCGCTCAAGTAGCAAGGTAAGAATGGAGTCTACCGAGCTAGAGTTAATTAAAGTAGAGATAGAAGGAAACTGACAGTAGATTCATGTTGGACATTTGCCCAAAAGAAGAAAGGTAAAAAGTTCACAATAAAAAAATCATTTTTTCCTCTGAGGATGATGAGGGAACCTTCCTCTTCACGACCAGCAGAAGGAGGTACGCAAGCGCAGTAGGAGCTGATAAAAAACTTGCTGCTGAGGTCATCGAAACATACGTATGCATTGGGCAATGATGTAACCTGTTGAATATACATTAGATTGCGAAACCTCACGAGAATAAATATCGGTCGAGTTATAACAGTGTTGGGGGATCAGATTTGCGAAACTATTCCCTGATCCCTGGGGCCCCCCCCCCCCCCCCAGTAAAGCACCAAGATATAACCCTCACAAGAGTGTTATGTGTTTATCGTCACGCCGATGCTAACATGGTCACTATATTAATTTCTGATCGTTGGAGAAGGAATTCTTGCTTCACGTGCCAAGACTCAGCTGGGGTGGCCTGACATGGTGGGGTTGGGTCCTTGTATTTCCTGTCCCTGAAGGAACTGCTGCAGGTGTTCTTTGTGCTCCCAATAGCAACGATCCAATATTTTCCGGTTTTCTCGAATCACCTGCAACTGTCTCTGGATTATTTTCATATCCCCGCGTAGTGTTGCATCCGGCACCTTGAGTTGCCCCTTCTCAGCCTCGAATTGCTCCTTCTCAGCCTCGAGTTGCTCCTTCTCCCTCTTCAGTTGCCGTTGGTCTGTTTGAAGGCTCTCCAGACCATACAGCACGACGAGCTTATTCAGCCGCAACGCCTCTCGATCTGCTTTTAAGTCGTCCCATTCCATACTCAGTCGAACCCTCTCCCTCTCCATCACCTCCCAATCTCTAAGACGATGTCTCACCAGCTCAGCCTCTGCTTCCTGCTGAGCTCTTTGACGTCTCTTGAGCTCATTCTTTGCTTCCTGCTGAGCTCTTTGACGTCTCTCCAGCTCAGCCTCTGCTTCCTGCTGAGCTCTTTGACGTCTCTCCAGCTCAGCATCTGCTTCCTTCTGAGCTATTTGACGACGTCTCTCTAGCTCAGCCTCTGCTTCCTGCTGAGCTCTCTGACGTCTCTCCAGCTCAGCCTCTGCTTCCTGCTGAGCTCTTTGACGTCTCTCCAGCTCAGCCTCTGCTTCCTTCTGAGCTCTCTGATGACGTCTCTCTAGCTCAGCCTCTGCTTCCTGCTGAGCTCTCCAACCTCTCTCCAGCTCAGCCTCTGCTTCCTGCTGAGCTCTCTGACGTCTTTCCAGCTCAGCCCCTGCTTCCCGCTGAGCTCTCCAACGTCTCTTGAGCTCAGCCTCTGCTTCCCACTGAGCTCTCCGACGTCTCTCTAGCTCAGCCTCTACTTCCCGCTGAGCTCTCCGACGTCTCTCCAGCTCAGCCTCTGCTTCCTGCTGAGCTCTCTGACGACGTCTCTCTAGCTCAGCCTCTGCTTCCTGCTGAGCTCTCCGACGTCTCTCCAGCTCAGCCTCTGCTTCCTGCTGAGCTCTTTGACGTCTCTCCAGCTCAGCCTCTACTTCCCGCTGAGCTCTCCGACGTCTCTCTAGCTCAGCCTCTGCTTCCTGCTGAGCTCTCCGACCTCTCTTCCAACTAGCCTCGTAGTAGCCCCAGCAGTAGCGGAGAAGGCCCAGGCATACAGGGATGGCATCGAGCACAACGTCATGGAAGGTGAAATTCATGTTGCAGACACTTAGCCGTTCCCTAGGAGGAGAAACAGAAATTGTGGTCAAATGCTCACAGGGAAGGTTCCAGGAAGGTTAAAGTTGATAAATACCTTCAGGTGTTTCTGTTTGCATGAACAGGCTGGTTCTCCAGCCGCCCTGGGAATTCCATCTGCTCTCCCAGCAGAGCTGCAGGGATCCCTAGACATGGGTCTCCAGGGTACTCATCACTTTCCCCTCACCCTGACACCTGAACCGTTTTCCCCTTCTTTCTGTGAATTCTCTGGATGTTCAGCGCTTCCTACCCCCGGGACGGTCTGTGCTGGGGACCGGCTGCTTCAAGTCTCCACCGGAAGAGAGAAGAGGACAACTCCCCAGTGACCGAGCCCCCGAGCGCTGCAGGGACAGACCCGACCGCACTGTGCTCCCTGCCTCCTCTGCCTTTTCCCTGGAGAGGTTCCACTGCCAAACCCCAAAGGGACGGCAATCAAGCCGGGACTTAAAGACCGTCCTGAAGGATCACAGAGCAAACGAGCAGGGAGCTGAATTGGAAAGGAGTTTCTGCAGCCAGGCCAGGAGGCCTCCTACAAACCCTGCAGGCAGCAATCGAGCATTCGGGAAATAAATACGACCGGGGAGACAGAGCCCTGGGCAAGGCTGGTAGAGTTAAACCAACACGGGAAACCTCTGGGCATTTCCCAGCAGAATTGATCCAGAGGGCGGGAGAAGAGGAGCTGACAAACCCCTGGAGAACTGGAGGCCCTTCCATGGAGATTAAAATCCTAGAATCCTAGACTATTAGTGTTGGGAGGGACCTTAAAGATCACCCAGTTCCAACCCCCCTGCCCTGGGCAGGGACATCCCACTAGATCAGGGGCTCCGAGGCCCCTCAGACCTGGCCTCGAACACCTCCAGGGATGGAGCAGCCACAGCTTCCCCGGGCAACCTGTTCCAAGGCCTCCCCACTCTCATGGTGAAGAAATTCTCCCTAATATCTAGCCTAAACACGCCCCTCTCCAGTTTATCCCCATTCCCCTCATCCTATCCCCACAAGCCTTTGTGAACAATCCCTCTCCAGCTTTCCTGGAGCCCCTTCAGGTGCTGGAAGGTCTCTAGAAGGTCTCCTTGGAGCCTTCTCTTCTCCAGGCTGAACAAGACCAACTCTCTCAGTCTGTCCTCGTATGGGAGGCTCTCCAGCCCTCTGATCAGCTCCGTAGCCTCCCGTGGCCCTGCTGCAACAGCTCCATCTCCTTCTCGTGCTGAGGATCCAGAACTGGACACAGAACCCCAGCTGAGGTCTCACCAGAAAGGATCAGAGGGGCACAGTCCCTTCCTTTGCCCTGCTGGCCACACTTCCGATGCAGCCCAGGATACGATTGGCTTTCTGGGCTGTGAGCGCACTTTGCTGGCTCATGTCGAGCTTCTCCTCAACCAAAACCCCGAGCAATCACTGCCCAGAAGCAGACACGGGCAGAGCTGACTTACCCTTCACGCAGACAAGATTTTCTGTTCCAGCAGAAGTGGTAGCGGCCTCTGCGAAACCCAAATCGCAGCCGAAAGGCGTTTATCACGCACTGAGAAAGGCGCAGGCAGCTCCCGGTGGAGAGACCTCCTGCCTCCTCCAGGTCCTCCTGGAGAATGACTCCAGAGGGGGCTTTGCCCTGGACAGCTGAGAGGTCTCCTAGGACACAGGGCAGCATCACAGAGGGTGACATCACAGAGGCCACAGCCAGCGGCCAACGTGTCACTGGCCCACAGGCCCAGGCATCCCACACCTCAGATCAGGAGTTGCAGGGCAGCATCACAGAGGGTGACATCACAGAGGCCACAGCCAGTGGCCAACGTGTCACTGGCCCACAGGCCCAGGCATCCCACACCTCAGATCAGGAGTTGCTGCACTTGTTCCACTCCACTGCACGGCCACACACTGGCTTTGTAGCTGATGCAGACGCTGCTCCCTGGCCCCTTCTGAAGAGCAAGGAATAAAATAGACCAGGAATTTCCACCTCCCGGTGACGTTTGGGATCCTTACATGTGACCGTAAAGTTCTTGAGAAGTTTGTCTGTGCAGGAGACGTGATGAAATGTTGGAAGAAACCAAGTGGATCTTGGGGGAAGGAGGCCGACTTGCTCCGATTGCTGGGAATTCTCTAACCTGTCCCTGTTTCCATTCATCACTGTCCTTTCTCCCAGGGCTTGGAACTGCTCTGTAGTCCAGAGGCAGCTGCTGTGCAGTTCCTGAGGGTGAAGAGCGGGAGTTGATTTCAGCAGTTCAACAGCTTCTCAGTTTTCTGGAGGAGCACTCTGTCACATGGAAATCATAGAATCATAGAACAACCAGGTTGGAAGGGACCTGTCGGATCTTCTGGTCCAACCATTCCTATCAAACGCTAAACCAAGTCCCTCAAGACCTCATCCACCCGTGCCTTAAACACCTCCAGGGAAGGTGGGTCTCCTAGGACCCTTTTGGAGCCCCCCAGGAACCCTCTAGGACCCCCTAGAAGCCCTCTAGGGACCTCTGGGTTCCTCTAGGACACCCCAGAACCCCCGCAGAGACCCCAGTACCCCTCGAGGGCTCAGCAGAGCCCCTTTAGGGAGCTCCAGGCCGCCTCTCGAGCTCCCCAGGACCAATTTGGGGAGAAAAATGGGAAATTAGCTTCCCCGCTCTGTGCTGCCGCCGTGTGGCCGCATCGCGGTACTGCAGGGGGCTCCAGAGTCTCTTCCACAAGCGGCTCCTGTTCACTACTTCATAGAATCATAGAACAACCAGGTTGGAAGAGACCCATCGGACCATCGAGTCCAACCATTCCTATCAAACACTAAACCAAGTCCCTCAAGACCTCATCCACCCGTGCCTTAAACACCTCCAGGGAAGGGGAATCAACCACCTCCCTGGGCAGCCTATTCCAATGCCCAATGACCCTTTGTGTGAAAAACTTCCTCCTAATCTCCAGCCTAAATCTCCCCTGGCAGAGCTTGAGGCCATTCCCTCTTGTCCTGTCCCCTGTCACTTGGGAGAAGAGCCCAGCTCCCTCCCCTCTACAACCTCCCTTCAGGTAGCTGTAGAGAGTAATGAGGTCTCCCCTCAGCCTCCTCTTCTCCAGGCTAAACAACCCCAGCTCTCTCAGCCATTCCTCTATAAGGCCTGTTCTCCAGCCCCTTCGCCAGCTTCATCGCTCTTCTCTGGACTCGCTCCAGAGCCTCAACATCCTTCTTGTGCTGAGGGGCCCACAACTGAACACAGGATTCAAGGAGCGGCCTCACCAGTGCTGAGTAGAGAGGGAGAATCACCTCCCTGGACCTGCTGGTCACACCATTTCTGATCCAAGCCAAGATGCCATTGGCCTTCTTGGCCACCTGGGCACACTGCTGGCTCATGGTCAGTCGGCTGTCAACCAACACCCCCAGGTCCCTCTCCTCCTGGCAGTTTTCCAGCCAGGCTTCTCCCAGCCTGTAGCTCTGCATAGGGTTGTTGTGCCCCAAGTGCAGGACCCGGCATTTGGCCATGTTAAACCTCATGCCGTTGGACTCCGCCCAGCGGTCCAGCCTGTTCAGGTCCCTTTGCAGAGCCTCCCTACCCTCCAGCAGATCCACACTTCCACACAGCTTTGTGTCATCTGCAAACTTGCTAAGGGTACCCTCAATGCCCTCATCCAGGTCGTTGATGAAGACATTGAACAGGGCTGGACCCAGCACTGAGCCCTGGGGAACCCCACTTGTCACTGGCCTCCAGCTGGATTTAACGCCATTTCCCACCACTCTCTGGGCCCGGCCATCCAGCCAGTTTCCTACCCAGGAGAGTGTGCTCCTGTCCAGGCCAGAGGCTGACAGTTTCCGTAGCAGAATGCTGTGAGAGACTGTGTCAAAGGCTTTACTGAAGTCCAGAAAGGCCACATCCACAGTCTTTCCCTCATCCAGCAGCCGAGTGACTTTGTCATAGAAGGCGATCAGGTTGGTTTGAAGGCGATCTTCTGCTCACCCCGTTCCGGGTGTGGTGGAAATAGACTTTGGAGACAAAAATCCTGGAGCTGAGAGAGACCCGCAGGCGGCCAAGAATGATGTGTGAGCAGAGACAAGAAACAGGAGGAGCCAATCAGGAGTGCAACAGCAGCAGTGATGCTAGGGGAGGGGGGAAGCACTGGTGCTGCATTTACTTACTACAAACATTGGGATCCCAGAGGTGCCAGTACTCGGTGTCTCCTACAGACACTCCAATGGCTGCCCAGATGTGCAGACACTCGATGGCTCCTGACACCCCAACATCTGCCCAGATGTGCAGGCACTCGGCATGGATCCCGTGTCCCATCGGGAACGATGGCCTTGGCCAAGCAGGGTTTGCAGCTCAGCTTTGTGTCCCTTGGCCCTGGGCTCTGCTCAGCGCCGGGGAGGAAGGTAGGGAAGGCTCAGCAAAGCCAAAGGCAAGAGTCTGTGCTGGGCTGAGAGTGACCCAAACACAACTCCAGCCTGGGTGGAGAATGGGTCGGGAGCAGCCCTGAGGAGAGGGACTTGGGGGGCTGGGGGAGGAGAAGCTCCACATGAGCCATAGCCTGTCCTGGGCTGCATCCAGCAGGGCCAGGAAGGGCAATTGTGCCCCTCTGCTCTGCTCTGCTCTGCTCTGCTCTGCTCTGGGGGAGATCCCACCTGGAACCCCGAGTCCAGTTCTGGAGTCCTCAGCACAGGAAGGACATGAGTGTGTTGGAGCGAGTCTAGAGGAGGCCACAAAGATGCTCTGAGGGCTGGAGCACCTCCTATAAGAGGCCAGGCTGGCCCGAGAAGCGGAGGCTGCCCCGCGCCCGGAGACAGAGAACGTGAGGCTGGATGGAGCTTTGAGGCAGTGGGAGGTGTCGCTGTCTGGACTTGGGAAGATGCTTGAAGCCGAAGCAGCGCAGGCTGCTCTCGCCAGCCTGGAGCAGCACCGAACACGAGGTACGGGGACAAAGGAGCAGTTCAGGTGATAGGAAAAGTGTGTGAGAGAAAAATATCTTAGAAAGTTGTCTGTTCCGTTTTCCGAACAGTAAGGTCAGGGGAGAGCGCGAACACAGTCCCCACTGCCACAAATTATGCAGTCGACCTTCCCGCATTTGGGGAAATCGCAGGGGTCAGCACAGCCGGAGTGCAAAGGACGAGCCCCGCCCTGAGAAAACCACCTGCTTGATCATGGTGTCTCCCCTGCCAGGTAAGTAAGGGGTGCTTCTCGCCCCCCGGCGCTCCTCCCAGCGCGCCGCACTCCTATCGAACACACGGCGATCCCGCCTCCGCTCGCTCGCCGCCGTCTCTCCCGCTCCTCCACAGCTCTTTCTCCTCATGCCGCCCCGCAACGCCCCCGCAGCGCCGCGGCCGCCGTTGATTCGGGGCGTTTGTGTGCCGTGGTGCCGCGGGCGGATCTAGTTTGCATAACCCCGCCTCCTACCGGCACGGAACCGCGCCCGGTCCGAGCTCGCCGCTTTATTTGCATGGCCCCGCCCCCGCGCCGGGTCTTCGCGGTGCTCCTGGAGCGCCTCTATTTGCATGTCTCCGCCTCCTCGCTCGAGCCACGCCTCCTCCCCCTCGGGGCGCGTCGCCTTAATTTGCATAGCCACACCCACCTCGAGCAGGTCTCCCCCCCCCCCCACCATCCGGGTACCGCAGCGCCCCTGCCGGCAGCAGCTTGATTTGCATAGCCCCGCCCCCTCCTCAGGCCCCGCCGCTCCCGCCTCAGGACGCCCCCTGAGGGTCCCTAGAGGGGTCCTGGAGGGTCGTGGAGGGGCCCTAGTGTTCCCTAAAGGGTCCTAGATGGGTCCGGGGGGGCTCTAGGGGCTCCTAGAGGGGTCCTGAGAGACCCTCAAGGGGTCCTGGGGGGCTCTAGACCTCACCCGGTCCGTCCACACCAGACCCCAGGAGCTGCGTCGTAGTCCTTTCGCTTCACGGACACGCACGACAGAGTGAGATTACGCAGGGAGATCGTTAAGAAAAGCTTTGATAAGAGGCTGTGAGCAGCTCGAGATTCAACAAAGTCAAGCGAAAGCTCCGACAGCTGCCTTGGGTCAATCGGTGGCTGAATGCGCAGAGTCATAGAACGTCCTGAGTTTGAAGGGACCCACAGAGATGATTGAATCCGACTCCTCCCTGAGAGCTTTCTTTATTCTTTAATTCTTTAATTATTTCTTTATTCTTTACTATTGTCAGGCTCGAGCCGCTGGACAAAGAAACACGTGCTGCTACCTGTGCAGCTCCTAAGGTGGTGACGCTCTCTCGTCTCTCGTAGCTGGTTTGATTTTGGGTTTGACTCCAGGAAGCGTTAGGGCTCTGGCTGCTCTTGTGCGGCTCAGTTAAGCAGATCGTTGATGTTGGGAGCGTTGCCAGTGATGGGCTGTTCCCCCCGAGTAACTCTCGTGGCTGCGGCTTTTCCAGTCTGCGCTCTGGCTCGTTAGGGTTCTTTGGTTGTTTGGATCCAGTGATTTAAGGCCGTGCGTCTTCTTTGGTAAAAGGTGCACTGTGCGCCCTTAGCTCTGAGTGACTCTGGATTGCTCTGGCGTGGGGCCGGCAGAAAGAACTCCCTTTCTTTTCAAGTGGGCTGGGACACCGGTTCCCTGTCCTGGGGAGCCATGCCAGGGCTCCACCGCCCTCGGAGTGAAGAACTTTCCCTAAGCCTAACTTTCCCTAAGCCTAACTTTCCCATCCTAACCCTCCCTTGGCACATCTTCCTGCCACTCTCCTGGGTCCTGTGCTCGGTCCCCGGAGAGAAGAGCTCAGCGTCTGCTCTTCCTCCTTCCCTTGTGAGGAAGCAGCGACTGGTGGGGCCACACCAGTGAGGAGCAGATCGGGACAAGCCCCTCGCTCAGCCGACTGGCGATGCCGTGCTGGATGCAGCCCAAGGCACTATCTGCCCTTTGGGCTGGGGAAATCTTCTCCGTCATCTCAGCAGGCCCTTTAGGGGACACTGGCAGACCTGGAGATACTGGGGTCACCCCTCTTACCCTTCTCAAAGACTGGGGCAACGTTTACCACCTTCCAGTCAATTGGCACCTCTCCGGAGGCTGATAAACGATGGGAAAGCATTGAGAGCGCCTTTGTCCACCACCTGAGTCGGCTCTTTAAGTGGATGAATCCCATCGGGACCCTTGGCTTGCTCTCCGTTTTCCCCTCTGCTACCGGAGACGTTAGACCTGGCTGCTTGGTGGCGGCAGCAGCCCAGGCAGCTGCCATCGGCCACTGCACCCGCAAGACTCCTCTCCGCTAACAACTAACAGATCCGGGAAGGCCCCTTTCCTGGTCAGTTCCCTCAGCATTTGTGCCATCAACTTACCAGCCAGAGGGTTTAGGAATCTCCTGGCCCTGTTTGTCCCAGCTGGCTGGTGCTCCCGGCGCTGATTTGGGGCAAATTGATGATGAATAGACCATCCCAGGGTCAACCCCCCCAAAAAGTTCTGCTGATTACAGCAGCCTCGGAGCCACGTTTTGACCCCCTGGGGCTTCATGTGCCCCTCAACATGCTTCTCTGCTACTGGGAGGACAGAAGGAAACACGCCCTACGCACCTGAGCCTTTCACCAGACTTCCCAAGGCTCAGAAATCCCTGATCTTAAATGACCCTTCCAAACCCAATCATTCTATGATCGCCTGATTCTCTAAGAAGGTAAGGGAAGCGAGGACAGATGTCATCTTGAGATGAACTTTTTCTGTCAGGATGATTTTTATTTCTTGCTTATTTTCAAGGAAGGACAGGAATTCCCCTGTCAGGGTGTTTTTATTTCTTGTTTATTTTCAAGAGTGGGCTGCTGGCCTGGTGTGGATTGGAGATAAGGCCTGTCTGCCCCAGACTCTGGGAGGGAAGAAGAATGAAGGGGAGTTTCAAGAGGCATCTCCCCCCAGGATGACCATAAATTCCGAAATTTAAATGACCGAAAATATGAGCTAACACCACAATGTTACTATCTGGCTTGTAACATTCCTGTATTAATTACACGTCTGTGAAGTCTTTGTTTAACTGAAAGCCTGGCCTCTATAAGAAACCCTCGCATTCTCATTTCGGGGTTCGTTCCAAATTGGCCATGGGGTGACCGCTGGTTGATCAGCTATGAAATTTTATGCGCATTTATTTTTACAATTTGTAATAAACATTTTTGTTGCCAACAACTCTGCCTCGTCGTCTTAGCAAAATGTTTTGGACCCTAACGGTTTGGGGGCTCGTCTGGGATAGATTTTGCTAACACGGCAGGACAGGAGATCCGATTTCTGATTCTGAAATGGAAAAAGCAAATTGTGATTCTGAAACCAGCTTCCCTCTGAGGAAGGTGAGTATAACCTGGTCTGATTCTGATTTCTCTGGGGCCCAATCTGGATTAAAGACCCAAGAAGAGAACGTAAACTTGGACCCAGACGCGGCATCTTGTTCTCAGGGTCGGAGTCGTGCTGGGGACGCCCAGCCGCTCTCTGGAGAGATGAGGGAGGGGGGGCAGCCCCCCACCTCCATCTGAATCTTAAGAGATGGGGGGGCAGCCCTGCACCTCAATCTGAATCTGAAGAGATGGGGGGCAGCCCCCCACCTCCATCTGAATCTGAGGGGGTTGGTGTGCTGCCTCCCCTTGAACTGAATCCGTCCTGGTTTTTTTAATTGGTATCAAATGTAGGCACTTGTTTTGGTATTCGCTTTTGGCACGTCGGATTTCATAGAATCATAGAACAAGCAGGTTGGAAGGGACCCATCGGATCTTCCAGTCCAACCATTCCTATCGAACACTAAACCAAGTCCCTCAAGGCCTCATCCACCCGTGCCTTAAACACCTCCAGGGAAGGTGAATCAACCACCTCCCTGGGCAGCCTATTCCAATGCCCGATGACCCTCTGTGTGAAAAACTTCCTCCTAATCTCCAGCCTAAATCTCCCCGGTGGAGCTTGAGGCCATTCCCTCTTGTCCTGTCCCCTGTCACTTGGGAGAAGAGGCCAGATCCCTCCTCTCTACAACCTCCTTTCAAGTAGTTGTAGAGAGTAATGAGGTCTCCTCTCAGCCTCCTCTTCTCCCGGCTAAACAACCCCAGCTCTCTCAGATGTTCCTCATAGGTTCTGTCCTCCAGAACAAAGATTTTGTAGAAGAGCCAACTTCCAGGCTCAAACCGTGGGTCCCATCTAAAAATGACTGCAACCTTGCCGCTACGGCAAGCTCTGAAAATTTTGGATAGGGACTGGAGAGATTTGAAACCGGTTTTACCTCCCCTTACCCGACACAAAAAGATCAATTGGAACCTGAAAATACAAATGAAGGACATTTAAGTCCACCTAAAACACAATCTGGATCAGTATACAATACGGGGAAAGAGAAAGAGAAAATACCTGAACTGCCTCTCCTCCCGAAATTGTACCTGAACCTGTGTCATGTAATTCCACCGGGCATGTCATAGAATAAAGAGCAGCACACAAACCATTTTCTGAGAATCCCCAGGATTTAATCCATCTCGTAAGAACTGTATTCTTAACATACGTTGTCCTTACCTAAATTTATCTGATCCTAGAGAGTATTTGATGCAGAATCAGAAAAAAAAAGCAAGCCCAAGCTGGCTTCTTTTGCAAAATCTTTCCTTTTCGGCTTGCAGGAAAGTTAAGAAAAAAAAATGAAAAAGCGGTTGCTCGATAAGGATCGGGCCCTGGGGGGGGTTGTGAAGGCTGCTTTGTAACTTACGTGTGAAGTAGTTAAGTTCATCTGCTGGAAAAAAATCTGCTTGTAACTTCAGAGAGAATATGAGTATGAAAATCATTTTGTGTATATAAAGTTTTGAAATCACTGATTGTCAGAAACACTCTGAAGGCCAATCCTGAATTTTCTCCAGCTTTGAGTAGAGTGTACCTGCCTTAACAGCTAAATTAAAATGTTAAGTGTGAGTTCTTTGTAACCCACGTGAAACCCTCTGTTTGGCTCCAAGGCCCACTGATCTATGGGACTCCCTTGGGTACCCCCGAAAAATTTTTCGGAGGGACTCCCCTTCCTCAGCTGGACCCCTGTGGGAACAGACGGCAATCCTCAGATCAAGGCTACATTTTAAATTTTCCCCTTGTGGAGTGACATTAATCACAGAAATTGAAACTGTGGTACTGTAAGTTGCTTTGAAGTGAATGTGTGGTTGTTGTGTGTTTTGAAGTGAATAAGTTAATGTTGGTATGTGTGTGAGTTCCAAGAAATCCTAGTTAAGTAGTTAAATGTCCTCAGAATTATTCTACTTGAATACTATCCCACATAGTACCTTGAGTTGCTCATTCACAACCTTGAGTTGCTCGTTCTCAACCTTGAGTTGCTCGTTCTCAACCTCGAGTTGCTCATTCACAACCTTGAGTTGCTCCTTCACAGGCTTGAATTGCTCCTTCAAAACCTCGAGTTGCTCCTTCACAGACTCGAGTTGCTCCTTGTCAACCATGAGTTGCTCCTTGTCAACCATGAGTTGCTCCTTCACAGCCTCGAGTTCCTCCAGCATAACCTTGAGTCGCTTCTGCACAGACTCGACTCCGTCCATCTCCCTCTTCAGTTGCTCTTGGTCTGTTTGAAGGCTCCACAGACCATCCTGCAGGGTGAGCTTATTCAGCCGCAACTCCAGCTGATCTTCTTCTAAGTCGTCCCTGTACATACTCGGTCGAGCCCGTTCCATCTCCACCTCCTCCCAATCTCTACAACGACGTCTCTCCAGCTCAGCCTCTGCTTCCTGCTGAGCTCTTTGACGTCTCTCCAGCTCAGCCTCTGCTTCCTGCTGAGCTCTTTGACGTCTCTCCAGCTCAGCCTCTGCTTCCCGCTGAGCTCTTTGACGTCTCTCCAGCTCAGCCTCTGCTTCCCGCTGAGCTCTCCGACGTCTCTCTAGCTCAGCCTCTGCTTCCTGCTGAGCTCTCCGACCTCTCTTCCAACTAGCCTCGTAGTAGCCCCAGCAGTAGCGGAGAAGGCCCAGGGATGCAGGGATGGCATCGAGCACAACGTCATGGAAGGTGAAATTCATGTTGCAGACACTTAGCCGTTCCCTAGGAGGAGAAACAGAAATTGTGGTCAAATGCTCACAGGGAAGGTTCCAGGAAGGTTAAAGTTGATAAATACCTTCAGGTGTTTCTGTTTGCATGAACAGGCTGGTTCTCCAGCCGCCCTGGGAATTCCATCTGCTCTCCCAGCAGAGCTGCAGGGATCCCTAGACATGGGTCTCCAGGGTACTCATCACTTTCCCCTCACCCTGACACCTGAACCGTTTTCCCCTTCTTTCTGTGAATTCTCTGGATGTTCAGCGCTTCCTACCCCCGGGACGGTCTGTGCTGGGGACCGGCTGCTTCAAGTCTCCACCAGAAGAGAGAAGAGGACAACTCCCCAGTGACCGAGCCCCCGAGCGCTGCAGGGACAGACCCGACCGCACTGTGCTCCCTGCCTCCTCTGCCTTTTCCCTGGAGAGGTTCCACTGCCAAACCCCAAAGGGACGGCAATCAAGCCGGGACTTAAAGACCGTCCTGAAGGATCACAGAGCAAACGAGCAGGAAGCTGAATTGGAAAGGAGTTTCTGCAGCCAGGCCAGGAGGCCTCCTACAAACCCTGCAGGCAGCAATCGAGCATTCGGGAAATAAATACGACCGGGGAGACAGAGCCCTGGGCAAGGCTGGCAGAGTTAAACCAACACGGGAAACCTCTGGGCATTTCCCAGCAGAATTGATCCAGAGGGCGGGAGAAGAGGAGCTGACAAACCCCTGGAGAACTGGAGGCCCTTCCATGGAGATTAAAATCCTAGAATCCTAGACTCTTAGTGTTGGGAGGGACCTTAAAGATCACCCAGTTCCAACCCCCCTGCCCTGGGCAGGGACATCCCACTAGATCAGGGGCTCCGAGGCCCCTCAGACCTGGCCTCGAACACCTCCAGGGATGGAGCAGCCACAGCTTCCCCGGGCAACCTGTTCCAAGGCCTCCCCACTCTCATGGTGAAGAAATTCTCCCTAATATCTAGCCTAAACACGCCCCTCTCCAGTTTATCCCCATTCCCCTCATCCTATCCCCACAAGCCTTTGTGAACAATCCCTCTCCAGCTTTCCTGGAGCCCCTTCAGGTGCTGGAAGGTCTCTAGAAGGTCTCCTTGGAGCCTTCTCTTCTCCAGGCTGAACAAGACCAACTCTCTCAGTCTGTCCTCGTATGGGAGGCTCTCCAGCCCTCTGATCAGCTCCGTAGCCTTCCGTGGCCCTGCTGCAACAGCTCCATCTCCTTCTCGTGCTGAGGATCCAGAACTGGACACAGAACCCCAGCTGAGGTCTCACCAGAAAGGATCAGAGGGGCACAGTCCCTTCCTTTGCCCTGCTGGCCACACTTCCGATGCAGCCCAGGATACGATTGGCTTTCTGGGCTGTGAGCGCACTTTGCTGGCTCATGTCGAGCTTCTCCTCAACCAAAACCCCAAGCAATCACTGCCCAGAAGCAGACACGGGCAGAGCTGACTTACCCTTCACGCAGACAACTGGTACCGCAGCAGAAGTGGTAGCGGCCTCTGCGAAACCCAAATCGCAGCCGAAAGGCGTTTATCACGCACTGAGAAAGGCGCAGGCAGCTCCCGGTGGAGAGACCTCCTGCCTCCTCCAGGTCCTCCTGGAGAATGACTCCAGAGGGGGCTTTGCCCTGGACAGCTGAGAGGTCTCCTAGGACACAGGGCAGCATCACAGAGGGTGACATCACAGAGGCCACAGCCAGCGGCCAACGTGTCACTGGCCCACAGGCCCAGGCATCCCACACCTCAGATCAGGAGTTGCTGCACTTTTTCCACTCCACTGCATGGCCACACACTGGCTTTGTAGCTGATGCAGACGCTGCTCCCTGGCCCCTTCTGAAGAGCAAGGAATAAAATAGACCAGGAATTTCTACCTCACGGTGACGTTTGGGATCCTTACATGTGACCGTAAAGTTCTTGAGAAGTTTGTCTGTGCAGGAGACATGATGAAATGTTGGAAGAAACCAGGTTTATCTTGGGGGAAGGAGGCCGACTTGCTCCGATTGCTGGGAATTCTCTAACCTGCCCCTGTTTCCATTCGTCACTGTCCTTTCTCCCAGGGTTTGGAACTGCTCTGTAGTCCAGAGGCAGCTTCTGTGCGGTTCCTGAGGGGGAAGAGCGGGAGTTGATTTCAGCAGCTCAACAGCTTCTCAGTTTTCTGGAGGAGCACTCTGTCACATGGAAATGACAGGAAAATGTACACTTGGGTGTTGACCTGGTGTCTTCTAGGAGGGATGTTTTGGCACAAGGTTCCTGCCTATAAGAACTGAAAAACGAAGTACAAATTGTGAAATGCTCCTGTTTTGCTTGTGATTCCTGAGCAAAAGCTCCCCAACAGCTTGGAGAGAGCTTTGCATTTCAAGCAAACACAATTTCAAGCCCACAGGGTCTCAGGCTGGGAAGAGAGGAGCAAAGAATCAGAGAATTATAGAGACACCAGGTTGGAAGAGACCTACCAGGTCATCGAGTCCAACCATTCCCATCAATCACTAATCCATGTCCCTCAGCACCTTGTCCACCCGTCCCTTAAACACCTCCAGGGAAGGTGACTCAACCACCTCCATGGGCAGCCTCTGCCTGTACCAAATGACCCTTTCTGAGAAATATTTTTTCCTGATGTCCATCCTGACCCTCCCCTGGTGGAGCTTGAGGCCATTCCCTCTTGTCTTGTCCCCTGTCCCTTGGGAGAAGAACCTAACTCCCTCCTTGCTGCAACCTCCTTTCAGGTAGTTGTAGGGAGTAATGAGGTCTTCTCTCAGCCTCCTCTTCTCCAGGATAAACAACCCCAGCTCTCTCAGTCGTTCTTCATAAGGTTCTGTTCTCCAGTCCCTTCATCAGTTTCCTTGCTCTTCTCTGGACTCGCTCCAGAGCCTCAACATCCTTCTTGTGCTGAGGGGCCCACAACTGAACACAGGATTCAAGGAGCGGTCTCCCCAGTGCCGAGTCCAGAGGGAGAAGAACCTCCCTGGCCCTGCTGGCCACGCCGTGTCTGATCCAAGCCAAGATGCCATTGGCCTTCTTAGCCACCTGGGCCCCTGCTGGCTCCTGTTCAACCAACACCCCCAGGTCCTTCTCCTCCAGGCACTTTCCAGCCAGACTTCTCCCAGTCTGTAGCTCTACGTAGGGTTGTTGTGCCCCAAGTGCGGGACCCACCATTTGGCCTCGTTAAACCTCCTGCTCCTGGTCTCAGCCCATGGATCCAGCCTGTTCCAGCCCTTTGGAGCCTCCCGACCCTCCAGCAGATCTAGCTTCCACCCAGTTTAATGTCATCCTAAACTTTCTCAGGGTGCACTCAATGCCTTCATCCAGGTCATTGATGAAGACATTGACCAGGGCTGGACCCAGCACTGAGCCCTGGGGACACCACTTGGCGCTGGCCTCCAGATGGATCTCCTTTCCCACTTCTCTCGGCCTTCCCTCCCTTGGGTGCAAGAGAGATTTGGAGGAAGGATGGAGTCTTGTCACCACGAGCTACACGAGCTTGGTCAGGGCGTCGGGGATCCCCATCCATCCCTGCTGGCTTCTCCCATGACAAGAACCAAAGGCAAGAGAGTCCCTGATCCAGCAAGGTGGCTCCTGCGTTTTTCTGAGCTCCTGGCGCCCTCTGTTCCTCAGGCTGGGATGAAAAAGAATCAGCATAAAGCAAAATCCATGAAACAAACCCCTTGGCCTGGCCAACTCTTTCCCTCTTTCATCCATGAGGTTTCATCTTCTGCCTTAAAACAACCTCTGCCTGGTTTTTGAAGCCCTTTGGGGACAGGGATGCCCCCAAAGCCCTGGGCAACCACTGCCACGAGGAACCAGTTAGTGGTACTGGGGGGCACTGGTGTGAATGGGGAGGCACTGGTCTGGACTAGGAGGCTGTGAGATTGGGAGGAAGCACCAGTTAGTGGTACTGGTGGGCACTGATGTGAATGGGGAGACACTGGTCTGGACTGGGAGGTTGTAAGACTAGGGGGAGGCAGCAGTTAGTTAAGACTCCTCTAGAGACAGCCCAGGTCCCCCAGAACCCCTCTATCGACCCCAGGACACCTCTGGAGCCCACAGAACCGCTCTAGGACACTCTCTAACAGCTCTAGGGGTCCCAGAACCCCTCTAGGGCCCACTAGAACACTTCTGGAGTCCCCCAGGACACCCCTCTACAATCCCCCCGAACAAATCTAGGGCTTCTAGATTTGCCTCTACAGACCCCATAACCCCTCTAGAGCACCCAGGATCCTTCTAGGACCTCCTAGAAACACTCTAAGGACCCCAGGACCCCTCCAGGACCACTCCAGAATGCCCTGGACCCTTCTAGGGAAGCTCAGGACCCCTCTGGACCCCACCAGGACCCCTCTAGGACCCCCCAGTACCCCAGAAACCTTCTGGAGCCCCTCAGGACTCCTCTAGGATCCCCAGGACCCCTCTAGGGACCCCAGAATCCCTCCAAGACCTCTCTAAGAAACCCCAGAATCCCTACGGAAACCTCAGGAACCTCTGAAGCCCCCAAGCCCCATGGAGGACCCCCCCAGAACCCCTCAAGGAACCCTGGGATGCCTCTACGGACCCCAGGACACCCAGGACTCCTACAGGACACCCCTCGAATTCCTCTATGGACCCCAGAACCACTCTGGATCCCCCCGCCCCGCCTTGAGTTAGGGCATTTGTGTCCCGTGGTGCCGCGGGAGGGCCAGATTTGCATAACTCCTCCTCCTTCCCCACCAGACCGCACCCATAGTTGATGGGAGCGCGTCTCTCAGCCAGACCGCGATCCGCGTGGCCCCGCCCCCTCCTGCCAGGCCCCGCCCCCCCGCCCTCTGGCTCACCCCTCCGGGTCCTAGCGCCGCCTGCCCTGGGGAAGGAGCCCGGCGGGCTCAGGGCGAGAGGGAGGGGGGATCGGGTGCAATACGAAATCGGAAACAGCAGCCCCCTGCACAGCCAGGAACCTGGATTTGATGCATGGACATCAGAAACTCTCTAGTGTTTCGAACAAAACGGGAAAGGAATACCGAGGAGGAGGAAGAGGAGGAGGAGAAAGATTTCCAAGTTGTGTCACAAGAGACTGGAAGCGCTCAGGAAAAAAACACACAACTTCCTTGAACCCAACTTTTTCTCTCATCTACGTGATAGTTGGCTTGATTTGACAACTGCTCCACTTAAGTTTTCTTGACACGTGGCTTCAGATTGCTCCTTTTGTTTTCTTCGAGGTTAAAGTAAAATGATTTTCTTGCAGGTCCCGTAACATTCAATCACCACCGTTCATGGTCAGTGTAAATAGAACGTTAGTCCGATACGAATGACACTCGGGTTTATACATGGAAAGTGCTTTGTAGTTCAGGTATTTATCAAACTGTACAAAAAGAAAACGATGTGGTCATAGAATCATAGAATCATAGAACAACCAGGTTGGAAGAGACCCATCGGATCATCGAGTCCAACCATTCCTATCAAACACTAAACCAAGTCCCTCAGGACCTCATCCACCTGTGCCTTAAACACCTCCAGGGAAGGGGAATCAACCACCTCCATGGGCAGCCTCTGCCACTACCCAATGACCCTCTGTGTGAAAAACTTCCTCCTAATCTCCAGCCTAAAGCTCCCCTGGTGGAGCTTGAGGCCATTCACTCTCGGCCTGTCCCCTGTCCCTTGGGAGAAGAGCCCAGCTTCCTCCTCTCCACAACCTCCTTTCAGGTAGTTATAGAGAACAATGAGGTCTCCTCTCAGCCTCCTCTAGGATGAACAACCCCAGCTCTCTCAGCCATTCCTCTATAAGGCCTGTTCTCCAGCCCCTTCACCAGCTTTGTTGCTCTTCTCTGGACTCTCTCCAGAGCCTCAACATCCTTCTTGTGCTGAGGGGCCCACAACTGAACACAGGATTCAAGGAGCGGCCTCACCAGTGCAGAGTACAAAGGGAGAATCACCTCCCTGGACCTACTGGTCACACCATTGCTGATACAAGCCAGGATGCCATTGGCCTTCTTGGCCACCTGGGCACACTGCTGGCTCATGGTCAGTCGGCTGTCGACCAACACCCCCAGGTCCCTCTCCTCCTGGCAGTTTTCCAGCCAGGCTTCTCCCAGCCTGTAGCTCTGCATAGGGTTGTTGTGCCCCAAGTGCAGGACCCGGCATTTGGCCGTGTTAAACCTCATGCCGTTGGACTCTGCCCAGCGGTCCAGCCTGTTCAGGTCCCTTTGCAGAGCCTCCCTACCCTCTAGCAGATCCACACTTCCACACAGCTTTGTGTCATCTGCAAACTTGCTAAGGGTACCCTCAATGCCCTCATCCAGGTCGTTGATGAAGACATTGAACAGGGCTGGACCCAGCACTGAGCCCTGGGGAACCCCACTTGTCACTGGCCTCCAGCTGGATTTAACGCCATTTCCCACCACTCTCTGGGCCCGGCCATCCAGCCAGTTTCCTACCCAGGAGAGTGTGCTCCTGTCCAGGCCAGAGGCTGACAGTTTCCGTAGCAGAATGCTGTGAGAGACTGTGTCAAAGGCTTTACTGAAGTCCAGAAAGGCCACATCCACAGTCTTTCCCTCATCCAGCAGCCGAGTGACTTTGTCATAGAAGGCGATCAGGTTGGTTTGAAGGCGATCTTCTGCTCACCCCGTTCCGGGTGTGGTGGAAATAGACTTTGGAGACAAAAATCCTGGAGCTGAGAGAGACCCGCAGGCGGCCAAGAATGATGTGTGAGCAGAGACAAGAAACAGGAGGAGCCAATCAGGAGTGCAACAGCAGCAGTGATGCTAGGGGAGGGGGGAAGCACTGGTGCTGCATTTACTTACTACAAACATTGGGATTCCAGAGGTGCCGGTACTCGGTGTCTCCTACAGACACTCCAATGGCTGCCCAGATGTGCAGACACTCGATGGCTCCTGACACCCCAACATCTGCCCAGATGTGCAGGCACTCGGCATGGATCCCGTGTCCCATCGGGAACGATGGCCTTGGCCAAGCAGGGTTTGCAGCTCAGCTTTGTGTCCCTTGGCCCTGGGCTCTGCTCAGCGCCGGGGAGGAAGGTAGGGAAGGCTCAGCAAAGCCAAAGGCAAGAGTCTGTGCTGGGCTGAGAGTGACCCAAACACAACTCCAGCCTGGGTGGAGAATGGGTCGGGAGCAGCCCTGAGGAGAGGGACTTGGGGGGCTGGGGGAGGAGAAGCTCCACATGAGCCATAGCCTGTCCTGGGCTGCATCCAGCAGGGCCAGGAAGGGGAATTGTGCCCCTCTGCTCTGCTCTGCTCTGCTCTGCTCTGGGGGAGATCCCACCTGGAGCCCTGAGTCCAGTTCTGGAGTCCTCAGCACAGGAAGGACGTGAGTGTGTTGGAGCGAGTCTAGAGGAGGCCACAAAGATGCTCTGAGGGCTGGAGCACCTCCTATAAGAGGCCAGGCTGGCCCGAGAAGCGGAGGCTGCTCCGCGGCCGGAGGCGTAGAACGTGAGGCTGGATGGAGCTTTGACGCAATGGGAGGTGTCGCTGTCTGGACTTGGGAAGATGCTTGAAGCCGAAGCAGCGCAGGCTGCTCTCGCCAGCCTGGAGCAGCACCGAACATGAGCTACGGGAAGAAAAGAGCAGTTCAGGTGATAAGAAAAGCGTATGAGAGAAAGATCTTCTAGAAAGTTACTTGTTCGGTTTTTCCAACCATCAGGTCAGGGGAGAGCGCGAACGCAGTCCCCACTACCACAAATTCTGCAGTCGAGTTTCCCGCATTTGGTTGTGTCCCGTGGCGCCGCGGGAGGACCTAGTTTGCATAGACACGCCCCTCTCCATACGAGACCACGCCCAGACCGGAGGGGAGCGCGTCTCTGGGCCGCGGTGCCAGACATCTGGCCCCGCCCTCTCCCTCCAGGCCCCGCCCCGATGCACACGCACAGGGCAGCGCCCCCTGGCGGCGCGGCGGACGATCCTCCCACCCCTTCCCGCCTGGAAGAGTAGAGTTTAATCAATGGGCGAGACCAGGCCGCCAGGGGGCGCCTGGCAGTGTTGGAGCAAGAATCCAAAACTTTATTATATATAGTAATTTGAGTGAGCTGCAAATCAAGAAAAGAAGTGATTTAAACGTATGTAGTAGTTTCAAAGTTACAAGAAATCTTAAAAGCTAGTGGTGTAGGAAAAAGTGTTAGTTACTTAGGAATGCTAAGAAGATAACACTAACGGCACTTCGTTAAAACAGGAGACCGTAAATCGCTCAAGTAGCAAGGTAAGAATGGAGTCTACCGAGCTAGAGTTAATTAAAGTAGAGATAGAAGGAAACTGGCAGTAGATTCATGTTGGACATTTGCCCAAAAGAAGAAAGGTAAAAAGTTCACAATAAAAAAATCATTTTTTCCTCTGAGGATGATGAGGGAACCTTCCTCTTCACGACCAGCAGAAGGAGGTACGCAAGCGCAGTAGGAGCTGATAAAAAACTTGCTGCTGAGGTCATCGAAACATACGTATGCATTGGGCAATGATGTAACCTGTTGAATATACATTAGATTGCGAAACCTCACGAGAATAAATATCGGTCGAGTTATAACAGTGTTGGGGGATCAGATTTGCGAAACTATTCCCTGATCCCTGGGCCCCCCCCCACCCCAGTAAAGCACCAACATATAACCCTCACAAGAGTGTTATGTGTTTATCGTCACGCCGATGCTAACATGGTCACTATATTAATTTCTGATCGTTGGAGAAGGAATTCTTGCTTCACGTGCCAAGACTCAGCTGGGGTGGCCTGACATGGTGGGGTTGGGTCCTTGTATTTCCTGTCCCTGAAGGAACTGCTGCAGGTGTTCTTTGTGCTCCCAATAGCAACGATCCAATATTTTCCGGTTTTCTCGAATCACCTGCAACTGTCTCTGGATTATTTTCATATCCCCGCGTAGTGTTGCATCCGGCACCTTGAGTTGCCCCTTCTCAGCCTCGAATTGCTCCTTCTCAGCCTCGAGTTGCTCCTTCTCCCTCTTCAGTTGCCGTTGGTCTGTTTGAAGGCTCTCCAGACCATACAGCACGACGAGCTTATTCAGCCGCAACTCCTCTCGATCTGCTTTTAAGTCGTCCCATTCCATACTCAGTCGAACCCTCTCCCTCTCCATCACCTCCCAATCTCTAAGACGATGTCTCACCAGCTCAGCCTCTGCTTCCTGCTGAGCTCTCTGACGTCTCTTGAGCTCATTCTTTGCTTCCTGCTGAGCTCTTTGACGTCTCTCCAGCTCAGCCTCTGCTTCCTGCTGAGCTCTTTGACGTCTCTCCAGCTCAGCATCTGCTTCCTTCTGAGCTCTCTGACGACGTCTCTCTAGCTCAGCCTCTGCTTCCTGCTGAGCTCTTTGACGTCTCTCCAGCTCAGCCTCTGCTTCCTGCTGAGCTCTTTGACGTCTCTCCAGCTCAGCCTCTGCTTCCTGCTGAGCTATTTGACGTCTCTCCAGCTCAGCATCTGCTTCCTTCTGAGCTCTCTGACGACGTCTCTCTAGCTCAGCCTCTGCTTCCTGCTGAGCTCTCTGACGTCTCTCCAGCTCAGCCTCTGCTTCCTGCTGAGCTCTTTGACATCTCTCCAGCTCAGCCTCTGCTTCCTGCTGAGCTCTTTGACGTCTCTCCAGCTCATTCTCTGCTTCCTGCTGAGCTCTTTGACGTCTCTCCAGCTCAGCCTCTGCTTCCTTCTGAGCTCTCTGATGACGTCTCTCTAGCTCAGCCTCTGCTTCCTGCTGAGCTCTCCGACCTCTCTCCAGCTCAGCCTCTGCTTCCCGCTGAGCTCTCTGACGTCTTTCCAGCTCAGCCCCTGCTTCCCGCTGAGCTCTCCAACGTCTCTTGAGCTCAGCCTCTGCTTCCCGCTGAGCTCTCCAACGTCTCTCTAGCTCAGCCTCTACTTCCCGCTGAGCTCTCCGACGTCTCTCTAGCTCAGCCTCTGCTTCCCGCTGAGCTCTTTGACGTCTCTCCAGCTCAGCCTCTGCTTCCCGCTGAGCTCTCCGACGTCTCTCTAGCTCAGCCTCTGCTTCCCGCTGAGCTCTCCGACCTCTCTTCCAACTAGCCTTGTAGTAGCCCCAGCAGTAGCGGAGAAGGCCCAGGCATACAGGGATGGCATCGAGCACAACGTCATGGAAGGTGAAATTCATGTTGCAGACACTTAGCTGTTCCCTAGGAGGAGAAACAGAAATTGTGGTCAAATGCTCACAGGGAAGGTTCCAGGAAGGTTAAAGTTGATAAATACCTTCAGGTGTTTCTGTTTGCATGAACAGGCTGGTTCTCCAGCCGCCCTGGGAATGCCATCTGCTCTCCCAGCAGAGCTGCAGGGATCCCTAGACATGGGTCTCCAGGGTACTCATCACTTTCCCCTCACCCTGACACCTGAACCGTTTTCCCCTTCTTTCTGTGAATTCTCTGGATGTTCAGCGCTTCCTACCCCCGGGACGGTCTGTGCTGGGGACCGGCTGCTTCAAGTCTCCACCAGAAGAGAGAAGAGGACAACTCCCCAGTGACCGAGCCCCCGAGCGCTGCAGGGACAGACCCGACCGCACTGTGCTCCCTGCCTCCTCTGCCTTTTCCCTGGAGAGGTTCCACTGCCAAACCCCAAAGGGACGGCAATCAAGCCGGGACTTAAAGACCGTCCTGAAGGATCACAGAGCAAACGAGCAGGGAGCTGAATTGGAAAGGAGTTTCTGCAGCCAGGCCAGGAGGCCTCCTACAAACCCTGCAGGCAGCAATCGAGCATTCGGGAAATAAATACGACCGGGGAGACAGAGCCCTGGGCAAGGCTGGCAGAGTTAAACCAACACGGGAAACCTCTGGGCATTTCCCAGCAGAATTGATCCAGAGGGCGGGAGAAGAGGAGCTGACAAACCCCTGGAGAACTGGAGGCCCTTCCATGGAGATTAAAATCCTAGAATCCTAGACTATTAGTGTTGGGAGGGACCTTAAAGATCACCCAGTTCCAACCCCCCTGCCCTGGGCAGGGACATCCCACTAGATCAGGGGCTCCGAGGCCCCTCAGACCTGGCCTCAAACACCTCCAGGGATGGAGCAGCCACAGCTTCCCCAGGCAACCTGTTCCAAGGCCTCCCCACTCTCATGGTGAAGAAATTCTCCCTAATATCTAGCCTAAACGCGCCCCTCTCCAGTTTATCCCCATTCCCCTCATCCTATCCCCACAAGCCTTTGTGAACAATCCCTCTCCAGCTTTCCTGGAGCCCCTTCAGGTGCTGGAAGGTCTCTAGAAGGTCTCCTTGGAGCCTTCTCTTCTCCAGGCTGAACAAGACCAACTCTCTCAGTCTGTCCTCGTATGGGAGGCTCTCCAGCCCTCTGATCAGCTCCGTAGCCTCCCGTGGCCCTGCTGCAACAGCTCCATCTCCTTCTCGTGCTGAGGATCCAGAACTGGACACAGAACCCCAGCTGAGGTCTCACCAGAAAGGATCAGAGGGGCACAGTCCCTTCCTTTGCCCTGCTGGCCACACTTCCGATGCAGCCCAGGATACGATTGGCTTTCTGGGCTGTGAGCGCACTTTGCTGGCTCATGTCGAGCTTCTCCTCAACCAAAACCCCAAGCAATCACTGCCCAGAAGCAGACATGGGCAGAGCTGACTTACCCTTCACGCAGACAACTGGTACCGCAGCAGAAGTGGTAGCGGCCTCTGCGAAACCCAAATCGCAGCCGAAAGGCGTTTATCACGCACTGAGAAAGGCGCAGGCAGCTCCCGGTGGAGAGACCTCCTGCCTCCTCCAGGTCCTCCTGGAGAATGACTCCAGAGGGGGCTTTGCCCTGGACAGCTGAGAGGTCTCCTAGGACACAGGGCAGCATCACAGAGGGTGACATCACAGAGGCCACAGCCAGCAGCCAACGTGTCACTGGCCCACAGGCCCAGGCATCCCACACCTCAGATCAGGAGTTGCAGGACAGCATCACAGAGGCTGACATCACAGAGGCCACAGCCAGCGGCCAACGTGTCACTGGCCCACAGGCCCAGGCATCCCACACCTCAGATCAGGAGTTGCAGGGCAGCATCACAGAGGGTGACATCACAGAGGCCATAGCCAGCGGCCAACGTGTCACTGGCCCACAGGCCCAGGCATCCCACACCTCAGATCAGGAGTTGCTGCACTTGTTCCACTCCACTGCACGGCCACACACTGGCTTTGTAGCTGATGCAGACGCTGCTCCCTGGCCCCTTCTGAAGAGCAAGGAATAAAATAGACCAGGAATTTCCACCTCCCGGTGACGTTTGGGATCCTTACGTGTGGCCATAAATTTCTTGAGAAGTTTGTCTGTGCAGGAGACGTGATGAAATGTTGGAAGAAACCAAGTGGATCTTGGGGGAAGGAGGCCGACTTGCTCCGATTGCTGGGAATTCTCTAACCTGTCCCTGTTTCCATTCATCACTGTCCTTTCTCCCAGGGTTTGGAACTGCTCTGTAGTCCAGAGGCAGCTGCTGTGCAGTTCCTGAGGGTGAAGAGCGGGAGTTGATTTCAGCAGCTCAACAGCTTCTCAGTTTTCTGGAGGAGCACTCTGTCACATGGAAATCATAGAATCATAGAACAACCAGGTTGGAAGGGACCTGTCGGATCTTCTGGTCCAACCATTCCTGTCAAACGCTAAACCAAGTCCCTCAAGACCTCATCCACCCGTGCCTTAAACACCTCCAGGGAAGGGGAATCAACCACCTCCCTGGGCAGCCTATTCCAATGCCCAATGACCCTTTGTGTGAAAAACTTCCTCCTAATCTCCAGCCTAAATCTCCCCTGGCAGAGCTTGAGGCCATTCCCTCTTGTCCTGTCCCCTGTCACTTGGGAGAAGAGCCCAGCTCCCTCCCCTCTACAACCTCCCTTCAGGTAGCTGTAGAGAGTAATGAGGTCTCTCAGCCTCCTCTTCTCCAGGCTAAACAACCCCAGCTCTCTCAGCCGCTCCTCAGAGGGCCTGTTCTCCAGCCCCTTCGCCAGCTTCATCGCTCTTCTCTGGACTCGCTCCAGAGCCTCAACATCCTTCTTGTGCTGAGGGGCCCACAACTGAACACAGGATTCAAGGAGCGGCCTCACCAGTGCTGAGTAGAGAGGGAGAATCACCTCCCTGGACCTGCTGGTCACACCATTTCTGATCCAACCCAAGATGCCATTGGCCTTCTTGGCCACCTGGGCACACTGCTGGCTCATGTTCAGTCGGCTGTCAACCAACACCCCCAGGTCCCTCTCCTCCTGGCAGTTTTCCAGCCAGGCTTCTCCCAGCCTGTAGCTCTGCATAGGGTTGTTGTGCCCCAAGTGCAGGACCCGGCATTTGGCCGTGTTAAACCTCATGCCATTGGACATTGCCCAGCGGTCCAGCCTGTTCAGGTCCCTTTGCAGAGCCTCCCTACCCTCTAGCAGATCCACACTTCCACACAGCTTTGTGTCATCTGCAAACTTGCTAAGGGTACCCTCAATGCCCTCATCCAGGTCGTTGATGAAGACATTGAACAGGGCTGGACCCAGCACTGAGCCCTGGGAAACCCCACTTGTCACTGGCCTCCAGCTGGATTTAACGCCATTTCCCACCACTCTCTGGGCCCGGCCATCCAGCCAGTTTCCTACCCAGGAGAGTGTGCTCCTGTCCAGGCCAGAGGCTGACAGTTTCCGTAGCAGAATGCTGTGAGAGACTGTGTCAAAGGCTTTACTGAAGTCCAGAAAGACCACATCCACAGCCTTTCCCTCATCCAGCAGCCGAGTGACTTTGTCATAGAAGGCGACCAGGTTGGTTTGAAGGCGATCTTCTGCTCACCCCGTTCCGGGTGTGGTGGAAATAGACTTTGGAGACAAAAATCCTGGAGCTGAGAGAGACCCGCAGGCGGCCAAGAATGATGTGTGAGCAGAGACAAGAAACAGGAGGAGCCAATCAGGAGTGCAACAGCAGCAGTGATGCTAGGGGAGGGGGGAAGCACTGGTGCTACATTTACTTACTACAAACATTGGGATCCCAGAGGTGCCGGTACTCGGTGTCTCCTACAGACACTCCAATGGCTGCCCAGATGTGCAGACACTCGATGGCTCCTGACACCCCAACATCTGCCCAGATGTGCAGGCACTCGGCATGGATCCCGTGTCCCATCGGGAACGATGGCCTTGGCCAAGCAGGGTTTGCAGCTCAGCTTTGTGTCCCTTGGCCCTGGGCTCTGCTCAGCGCCGGGGAGGAAGGTAGGGAAGGCTCAGCAAAGCCAAAGGCAAGAGTCTGTGCTGGGCTGAGAGTGACCCAAACACAACTCCAGCCTGGGTGGAGAATGGGTCGGGAGCAGCCCTGAGGAGAGGGACTTGGGGGGCTGGGGGAGGAGAAGCTCCACATGAGCCATAGCCTGTCCTGGGCTGCATCCAGCAGGGCCAGGAAGGGGAATTGTGCCCCTCTGCTCTGCTCTGCTCTGCTCTGCTCTGCTCTGCTCTGCTCTGGTGAGATCCCACCTGGAGCCCTGAGTCCAGTTCTGGAGTCCTCAGCACAGGAAGGACGTGAGTGTGTTGGAGCGAGTCTAGAGGAGGCCACAAAGATGCTCTGAGGGCTGGAGCACCTCCTATAAGAGGCCAGGCTGGCCCGAGAAGCGGAGGCTGCTCCGCGGCCGGAGGCGTAGAACGTGAGGCTGGATGGAGCTTTGACGCAATGGGAGGTGTCGCTGTCTGGACTTGGGAAGATGCTTGAAGCCGAAGCAGCGCAGGCTGCTCTCGCCAGCCTGGAGCAGCACCGAACATGAGGTACGGGTACAAAGGAGCAGTTCAGGTGATAGGAAAAGTGTGTGAGAGAAAAATATCTTAGAAAGTTGTCTGTTCCGTTTTCCGAACAGTAAGGTCAGGGGAGAGCGCGAACGCAGTCCCCACTACCACAAATTATGCAGTCGAGCTTCCCGCATTTGGGGAAATCGCAGGGGTCAGCACAGCCGGAGCGGAAAGGACGAGCCCCGCCCTGAGAAAACCACCTGCTTGTTCATGGTGTCTCCCCTGCCAGGTAAGTAAGAGGCGTTTCTAACCCCCCGGCGCTCCTCCCAGCGCGCCGCACTCCTATCGAACACACGGCGATCCCGCCTCCGCTCGCTCGCCGCCGTCTCTCCCGCTCCTCCACAGCTCTTTCTCCTCATGCCGCCCCGCAACGCCCCCGCAGCGCCGCGGCCGCCGTTCATTCGGGGCGTTTGTGTGCCGTGGTGCCGCGGGCGGATCTAGTTTGCATAACCCCGCCTCCTACCGGCACGGAACCGCGCCCGGTCCGAGCTCGCCGCTTTATTTGCATGGCCCCGCCCCCGCGCCGGGTCTTCGCGGTGCTCCGGGAGCGCCTCTATTTGCATGTCTCCGCCTCCTCGCTCGAGCCACGCCTCCTCCCCCTCGGGGCGCGTCGCCTTAATTTGCATAGCCACACCCACCTCGAGCAGGTCTCCCCCCCCCCCCCCACCATCCGGGTACCGCAGCGCCCCTGCCGGCAGCAGCTTGATTTGCATAGCCCCGCCCCCTCCTCAGGCCCCGCCGCTCCCGCCTCAGGACGCCCCCTGAGGGTCCCTAGAGGGGTCCTGGAGGGTCGTGGAGGGGCCCTAGTGTTCCCTAAAGGGTCCTAGATGGGTCCGGGGGGGCTCTAGGGGCTCCTAGAGGGGTCCTGAGAGACCCTCAAGGGGTCCTGGGGGGCTCTAGACCTCACCCGGTCCGTCCACACCAGACCCCAGGAGCTGCGTCGTAGTCCTTTCGCTTCACGGACACGCACGACAGAGTGAGATTACGCAGGGAGATCGTTAAGAAAAGCTTTGATAAGAGGCTGTGAGCAGCTCGAGATTCAACAAAGTCAAGCGAAAGCTCCGACGGCTGCCTTGGGTCAATCGGTGGCTGAATGCGCAGAGTCATAGAACGTCCTGAGTTTGAAGGGACCCACAGAGATGATTGAATCCGACTCCTCCCTCAGAGCTTTCTTTATTCTTTAATTCTTTATTTCTTTATTCTTTACTATTGTCAGGCTCGAGCCGCTGGACAAAGAAACACGTGCTGCTACCTGTGCAGCTCCTAAGGTGGTGACGCTCTCTCGTCTCTCGTAGCTGGTTTGATTTTGGGTTTGACTCCAGGAAGCGTTAGGGCTCTGGCTGCTCTTGTGCGGCTCAGTTAAGCAGATCGTTGATGTTGGGAGCGTTGCCAGTGATGGGCTGTTCCCCCCGAGTAACTCTCGTGGCTGCGGCTTTTCCAGTCTGCGCTCTGGCTCGTTAGGGTTCTTTGGTTGTTTGGATCCAGTGATTTAAGGCCGTGCGTCTTCTTTGGTAAAAGGTGCACTGTGCGCCCTTAGCTCTGAGTGACTCTGGATTGCTCTGGCGTGGGGCCGGCAGAAAGAACTCCCTTTCTTTTCAAGTGGGCTGGGACACCGGTTCCCTGTCCTGGGGAGCCGTGCCAGGGCTCCACCGCCCTCGGAGTGAAGAACTTTCCCTAAGCCTAACTTTCCCTAAGCCTAACTTTCCCATCCTAACCCTCCCTTGGCACATCTTCCTGCCACTCTCCTGGGTCCTGTGCTCGGTCCCCGGAGAGAAGAGCTCAGCGTCTGCTCTTCCTCCTTCCCTTGTGAGGAAGCAGCGACTGGTGGGGCCACACCAGTGAGGAGCAGATCGGGACAAGCCCCTCGCTCAGCCGACTGGCGATGCCGTGCTGGATGCAGCCCAAGGCACTATCTGCCCTTTGGGCTGGGGAAATCTTCTCCGTCATCTCAGCAGGCCCTTTAGGGGACACTGGCAGACCTGGAGATACTGGGGTCACCCCTCTTACCCTTCTCAAAGACTGGGGCAACGTTTACCACCTTCCAGTCAATTGGCACCTCTCCGGAGGCTGATAAACGATGGGAAAGCATTGAGAGCACCTTTGTCCACCACCTGAGTCGGCTCTTTAAGTGGATGAATCCCATCGGGACCCTTGGCTTGCTCTCCCTTTTCCCCTCTGCTACCGGAGACGTTAGACCTGGCTGCTTGGTGGCGGCAGCAGCCCAGGCAGCTGCCATCGGCCACTGCACCCGCAAGACTCCTCTCCGCTAACAACTAACAGATCCGGGAAGGCCCCTTTCCTGGTCAGTTCCCTCAGCATTTGTGCCATCAACTTACCAGCCAGAGGGTTTAGGAATCTCCTGGCCCTGTTTGTCCCAGCTGGCTGGTGCTCCCGGCGCTGATTTGGGGCAAATTGATGATGAATAGACCATCCCAGGGTCAACCCCCCCAAAAAGTTCTGCTGATTACAGCAGCCTCGGAGCCACGTTTTGACCCCCTGGGGCTTCATGTGCCCCTCAACATGCTTCTCTGCTACTGGGAGGACAGAAGGAAACACGCCCTACGCACCTGAGCCTTTCACCAGACTTCCCAAGGCTCAGAAATCCCTGATCTTAAATGACCCTTCCAAACCCAATCATTCTATGATCGCCTGATTCTCTAAGAAGGTAAGGGAAGCGAGGACAGATGTCATCTTGAGATGAACTTTTTCTGTCAGGATGATTTTTATTTCTTGCTTATTTTCAAGGAAGGACAGGAATTCCCCTGTCAGGGCGTTTTTATTTCTTGTTTATTTTCAAGAGTGGGCTGCTGGCCTGGTGTGGATTGGAGATAAGGCCTGTCTGCCCCAGACTCTGGGAGGGAAGAAGAATGAAGGGGAGTTTCAAGAGGCATCTCCCCCCAGGATGACCATAAATTCCGAAATTTAAATGACCGAAAATATGAGCTAACACCACAATGTTACTATCTGGCTTGTAACATTCCTGTATTAATTACACGTCTGTGAAGTCTTTGTTTAACTGAAAGCCTGGCCTCTATAAGAAACCCTCGCATTCTCATTTCGGGGTTCGTTCCAAATTGGCCATGGGGTGACCGCTGGTTGATCAGCTATGAAATTTTATGCGCATTTATTTTTACAATTTGTAATAAACATTTTTGTTGCCAACAACTCTGCCTCGTCGTCTTAGCAAAATGTTTTGGACCCTAACGGTTTGGGGGCTCGTCTGGGATAGATTTTGCTAACACGGCAGGACAGGAGATCCGATTTCTGATTCTGAAATGGAAAAAGCAAATTCTGATTCTGAAACCAGCTTCCCTCTGAGGAAGGTGAGTATAACCTGGTCTGATTCTGATTTCTCTGGGGCCCAATCTGGATTAAAGACCCAAGAAGAGAACGTAAACTTGGACCCAGACGCGGCATCTTGTTCTCAGGGTCGGAGTCGTGCTGGGGACGCCCAGCCGCTCTCTGGAGAGATGAGGGAGGGGGGGCAGCCCCCCACCTCCATCTGAATCTTAAGAGATGGGGGGGCAGCCCTGCACCTCAATCTGAATCTGAAGAGATGGGGGGCAGCCCCCCACCTCCATCTGAATCTGAGGGGGTTGGTGTGCTGCCTCCCCTTGAACTGAATCCGTCCTGGTTTTTTTAATTGGTATCAAATGTAGGCACTTGTTTTGGTATTCGCTTTTGGCACGTCGGATTTCATAGAATCATAGAACAAGCAGGTTGGAAGGGACCCATCGGATCTTCCAGTCCAACCATTCCTATCGAACACTAAACCAAGTCCCTCAAGGCCTCATCCACCCGTGCCTTAAACACCTCCAGGGAAGGGGAATCAACCACCTCCCTGGGCAGCCTATTCCAATGCCCGATGACCCTCTGTGTGAAAAACTTCCTCCTAATCTCCAGCCTAAATCTCCCCGGTGGAGCTTGAGGCCATTCCCTCTTGTCCTGTCCCCTGTCACTTGGGAGAAGAGGCCAGATCCCTCCTCTCTACAACCTCCTTTCAAGTAGTTGTAGAGAGTAATGAGGTCTCCTCTCAGCCTCCTCTTCTCCCGGCTAAACAACCCCAGCTCTCTCAGATGTTCCTCATAGGTTCTGTTCTCCAGAACAAAGATTTTGTAGAAGAGCCAACTTCCAGGCTCAAACCGTGGGTCCCATCTAAAAATGACTGCAACCTTGCCGCTACGGCAAGCTCTGAAAATTTTGGATAGGGACTGGAGAGATTTGAAACCGGTTTTACCTCCCCTTACCCGACACAAAAAGATCAATTGGAACCTGAAAATACAAATGAAGGACATTTAAGTCCACCTAAAACACAATCTGGATCAGTATACAATACGGGGAAAGAGAAAGAGAAAATACCTGAACTGCCTCTCCTCCCGAAATTGTACCTGAACCTGTGTCATGTAATTCCACCGGGCATGTCATAGAATAAAGAGCAGCACACAAACCATTTTCTGAGAATCCCCAGGATTTAATCCATCTCGTAAGAACTGTATTCTTAACATACGTTGTCCTTACCTAAATTTATCTGATCCTAGAGAGTATTTGATGCAGAATCAGAAAAAAAAAGCAAGCCCAAGCTGGCTTCTTTTGCAAAATCTTTCCTTTTCGGCTTGCAGGAAAGTTAAGAAAAAAAAATGAAAAAGCGGTTGCTCGATAAGGATCGGGCCCTGGGGGGGGTTGTGAAGGCTGCTTTGTAACTTACGTGTGAAGTAGTTAAGTTCATCTGCTGGAAAAAAATCTGCTTGTAACTTCAGAGAGAATATGAGTATGAAAATCATTTTGTGTATATAAAGTTTTGAAATCACTGATTGTCAGAAACACTCTGAAGGCCAATCCTGAATTTTCTCCAGCTTTGAGTAGAGTGTAGCTGCCTTAACAGCTAAATTAAAATGTTAAGTGTGAGTTCTTTGTAACCCACGTGAAACCCTCTGTTTGGCTCCAAGGCCCACTGATCTATGGGACTCCCTTGGGTACCCCCGAAAAATTTTTCGGAGGGACTCCCCTTCCTCAGCTGGACCCCTGTGGGAACAGACGGCAATCCTCAGATCAAGGCTACATTTTAAATTTTCCCCTTGTGGAGTGACATTAATCACAGAAATTGAAACTGTGGTACTGTAAGTTGCTTTGAAGTGAATGTGTGGTTGTTGTGTGTTTTGAAGTGAATAAGTTAATGTTGGTATGTGTGTGAGTTCCAAGAAATCCTAGTTAAGTAGTTAAATGTCCTCAGAATTATTCTACTTGAATACTATCCCACATAGTACCTTGAGTTGCTCATTCACAACCTTGAGTTGCTCGTTCTCAACCTTGAGTTGCTCGTTCTCAACCTCGAGTTGCTCATTCACAACCTTGAGTTGCTCCTTCACAGGCTTGAATTGCTCCTTCAAAACCTCGAGTTGCTCCTTCACAGACTCGAGTTGCTCCTTGTCAACCATGAGTTGCTCCTTGTCAACCATGAGTTGCTCCTTCACAGCCTCGAGTTCCTCCAGCATAACCTTGAGTCGCTTCTGCACAGACTCGACTCCGTCCATCTCCCTCTTCAGTTGCTCTTGGTCTGTTTGAAGGCTCCACAGACCATCCTGCAGGGTGAGCTTATTCAGCCGCAACTCCAGCTGATCTTCTTCTAAGTCGTCCCTGTACATACTCGGTCGAGCCCGTTCCATCTCCACCTCCTCCCAATCTCTACAACGACGTCTCTCCAGCTCAGCCTCTGCTTCCTGCTGAGCTCTTTGACGTCTCTCCAGCTCAGCCTCTGCTTCCTGCTGAGCTCTCCAACGTCTCTCCAGCTCAGCCTCTGCTTCCCGCTGAGCTCTTTGACGTCTCTCCAGCTCAGCCTCTGCTTCCCGCTGAGCTCTCCGACGTCTCTCTAGCTCAGCCTCTGCTTCCCGCTGAGCTCTCCGACCTCTCTTCCAACTAGCCTCGTAGTAGCCCCAGCAGTAGCGGAGAAGGCCCAGGGATGCAGGGATGGCATCGAGCACAACGTCATGGAAGGTGAAATTCATGTTGCAGACACTTAGCTGTTCCCTAGGAGGAGAAACAGAAATTGTGGTCAAATGCTCACAGGGAAGGTTCCAGGAAGGTTAAAGTTGATAAATACCTTCAGGTGTTTCTGTTTGCATGAACAGGCTGGTTCTCCAGCCGCCCTGGGAATGCCATCTGCTCTCCCAGCAGAGCTGCAGGGATCCCTAGACATGGGTCTCCAGGGTACTCATCACTTTCCCCTCACCCTGACACCTGAACCGTTTTCCCCTTCTTTCTGTGAATTCTCTGGATGTTCAGCGCTTCCTACCCCCGGGACGGTCTGTGCTGGGGACCGGCTGCTTCAAGTCTCCACCGGAAGAGAGAAGAGGACAACTCCCCAGTGACCGAGCCCCCGAGCGCTGCAGGGACAGACCCGACCGCACTGTGCTCCCTGCCTCCTCTGCCTTTTCCCTGGAGAGGTTCCACTGCCAAACCCCAAAGGGACGGCAATCAAGCCGGGACTTAAAGACCGTCCTGAAGGATCACAGAGCAAACGAGCAGGGAGCTGAATTGGAAAGGAGTTTCTGCAGCCAGGCCAGGAGGCCTCCTACAAACCCTGCAGGCAGCAATCGAGCATTCGGGAAATAAATACGACCGGGGAGACAGAGCCCTGGGCAAGGCTGGCAGAGTTAAACCAACACGGGAAACCTCTGGGCATTTCCCAGCAGAATTGATCCAGAGGGCGGGAGAAGAGGAGCTGACAAACCCCTGGAGAACTGGAGGCCCTTCCATGGAGATTAAAATCCTAGAATCCTAGACTATTAGTGTTGGGAGGGACCTTAAAGATCACCCAGTTCCAACCCCCCTGCCCTGGGCAGGGACATCCCACTAGATCAGGGGCTCCGAGGCCCCTCAGACCTGGCCTCGAACACCTCCAGGGATGGAGCAGCCACAGCTTCCCCGGGCAACCTGTTCCAAGGCCTCCCCACTCTCATGGTGAAGAAATTCTCCCTAATATCTAGCCTAAACGCGCCCCTCTCCAGTTTATCCCCATTCCCCTCATCCTATCCCCACAAGCCTTTGTGAACAATCCCTCTCCAGCTTTCCTGGAGCCCCTTCAGGTGCTGGAAGGTCTCTAGAAGGTCTCCTTGGAGCCTTCTCTTCTCCAGGCTGAACAAGACCAACTCTCTCAGTCTGTCCTCGTATGGGAGGCTCTCCAGCCCTCTGATCAGCTCCGTAGCCTCCCGTGGCCCTGCTGCAACAGCTCCATCTCCTTCTCGTGCTGAGGATCCAGAACTGGACACAGAACCCCAGCTGAGGTCTCACCAGAAAGGATCAGAGGGGCACAGTCCCTTCCTTTGCCCTGCTGGCCACACTTCCGATGCAGCCCAGGATACGATTGGCTTTCTGGGCTGTGAGCGCACTTTGCTGGCTCATGTCGAGCTTCTCCTCAACCAAAACCCCGAGCAATCACTGCCCAGAAGCAGACACGGGCAGAGCTGACTTACCCTTCACGCAGACAAGATTTTCTGTTCCAGCAGAAGTGGTAGCGGCCTCTGCGAAACCCAAATCGCAGCCGAAAGGCGTTTATCACGCACTGAGAAAGGCGCAGGCAGCTCCCGGTGGAGAGACCTCCTGCCTCCTCCAGGTCCTCCTGGAGAATGACTCCAGAGGGGGCTTTGCCCTGGACAGCTGAGAGGTCTCCTAGGACACAGGGCAGCATCACAGAGGGTGGCATCACAGAGGCCACAGCCAGCGGCCAACGTGTCACTGGCCCACAGGCCCAGGCATCCCACACCTCAGATCAGGAGTTGCAGGGCAGCATCACAGAGGGTGACATCACAGAGGGTGACATCACAGAGGCCACAGCCAGTGGCCAACGTGTCACTGGCCCACAGGCCCAGGCATCCCACACCTCAGATCAGGAGTTGCTGCACTTGTTCCACTCCACTGCACGGCCACACACTGGCTTTGTAGCTGATGCAGACGCTGCTCCCTGGCCCCTTCTGAAGAGCAAGGAATAAAATAGACCAGGAATTTCCACCTCCCGGTGACGTTTGGGATCCTTACGTGTGGCCATAAATTTCTTGAGAAGTTTGTCTGTGCAGGAGACGTGATGAAATGTTGGAAGAAACCAAGTGGATCTTGGGGGAAGGAGGCTGACTTGCTCCGATTGCTGGGAATTCTCTAACCCGTCCCTGTTTCCATTCATCACTGTCCTTTCTCCCAGGGTTTGGAACTGCTCTGTAGTCCAGAGGCAGCTGCTGTGCAGTTCCTGAGGGTGAAGAGCGGGAGTTGATTTCAGCAGCTCAACAGCTTCTCAGTTTTCTGGAGGAGCACTCTGTCACATGGAAATCATAGAATCATAGAACAACCAGGTTGGAAGGGACCTGACGGATCTTCTGGTCCAACCATTCCTATCAAACGCTAAACCAAGTCCCTCAAGACCTCATCCACCCGTGCCTTAAACACCTCCAGGGAAGGTGGGTCTCCTAGGACCCTTTTGGAGCCCCCCAGGAACCCTCTAGGACCCCCTAGAAGCCCTCTAGGGACCTCTGGGTTCCTCTAGGACACCCCAGAACCCCCGCAGAGACCCCAGTACCCCTCGAGGGCTCAGCAGAGCCCCTTTAGGGAGCTCCAGGCCGCCTCTCGAGCTCCCCAGGACCAATTTGGGGAGAAAAAAGGGAAATTAGCTTCCCCGCTCTGTGCTGCCGCCGTGTGGCCGCATCGCGGTACTGCAGGGGGCTCCAGAGTCTCTTCCACAAGCGGCTCCTGTTCACTACTTCATAGAATCATAGAAAAACCAGGTTGGAAGAGACCCATCGGACCATCGAGTCCAACCATTCCTATCAAACACTAAACCAAGTCCATCAAGACCTCATCCACCCGTGCCTTAAACACCTCCAGGGAAGGGGAATCAACCACCTCCCTGGGCAGCCTATTCCAATGCCCAATGACCCTTTGTGTGAAAAACTTCCTCCTAATCTCCAGCCTAAATCTCCCCTGGCAGAGCTTGAGGCCATTCCCTCTTGTCCTGTCCCCTGTCACTTGGGAGAAGAGCCCAGCTCCCTCCCCTCTACAACCTCCCTTCAGGTAGCTGTAGAGAGTAATGAGGTCTCCCCTCAGCCTCCTCTTCTCCAGGCTAAACAACCCCAGCTCTCTCAGCCGCTCCTCATAGGGCCTGTTCTCCAGCCCCTTCGCCAGCTTCATCGCTCTTCTCTGGACTCGCTCCAGAGCCTCAACATCCTTCTTGTGCTGAGGGGCCCACAACTGAACACAGGATTCAAGGAGCGGCCTCACCAGTGCTGAGTAGAGAGGGAGAATCACCTCCCTGGACCTGCTGGTCACACCATTTCTGATCCAAGCCAAGATGCCATTGGCCTTCTTGGCCACCTGGGCACACTGCTGGCTCATGGTCAGTCGGCTGTCAACCAACACTCCCAGGTCCCTCTCCTCCTGGCAGTTTTCCAGCCAGGCTTCTCCCAGCCTGTAGCTCTGCATAGGGTTGTTGTGCCCCAAGTGCAGGACCCGGCATTTGGCCGTGTTAAACCTCATGCCATTGGACTCCGCCCAGCGGTCCAGCCTGTTCAGGTCCCTTTGCAGAGCCTCCCTACCCTCTAGCAGATCCACACTTCCACACAGCTTTGTGTCATCTGCAAACTTGCTAAGGGTACCCTCAATGCCCTCATCCAGGTCGTTGATGAAGACATTGAACAGGGCTGGACCCAGCACTGAGCCCTGGGGAACCCCACTTGTCACTGGCCTCCAGCTGGATTTAACGCCATTTCCCACCACTCTCTGGGCCCGGCCATCCAGCCAGTTTCCTACCCAGGAGAGTGTGCTCCTGTCCAGGCCAGAGGCTGACAGTTTCCGTAGCAGAATGCTGTGAGAGACTGTGTCAAAGGCTTTACTGAAGTCCAGAAAGGCCACATCCACAGTCTTTCCCTCATCCAGCAGCCGAGTGACTTTGTCATAGAAGGCGATCAGGTTGGTTCGAAGGCGATCTTCTGCTCACCCCGTTCCGGGTGTGGTGGAAATAGACTTTGGAGACAAAACTCCTGGAGCTGAGAGAGACCCGCAGGCGGCCAAGAATGATGTGTGAGCAGAGACAAGAAACAGGAGGAGCCAATCAGGAGTGCAACAGCAGCAGTGATGCTAGGGGAGGGGGGAAGCACTGGTGCTGCATTTACTTTCTACAAACATTGGGATCCCAGAGGTGCCGGTACTCGGTGTCTCCTACAGACACTCCAATGGCTGCCCAGATGTGCAGACACTCGATGGCTCCTGACACCCCAACATCTGCCCAGATGTGCAGGCACTCGGCATGGATCCCGTGTCCCATCGGGAACGATGGCCTTGGCCAAGCAGGGTTTGCAGCTCAGCTTTGTGTCCCTTGGCCCTGGGCTCTGCTCAGCGCCGGGGAGGAAGGTAGGGAAGGCTCAGCAAAGCCAAAGGCAAGAGTCTGTGCTGGGCTGAGAGTGACTCAAACACAACTCCAGCCTGGGTGGAGAATGGGTCGGGAGCAGCCCTGAGGAGAGGGACTTGGGGGGCTGGGGGAGGAGAAGCTCCACATGAGCCATAGCCTGTCCTGGGCTGCATCCAGCAGGGCCAGGAAGGGGAATTGTGCCCCTCTGCTCTGCTCTGCTCTGCTCTGCTCTGCTCTGGTGAGATCCCACCTGGAGCCCTGAGTCCAGTTCTGGAGTCCTCAGCACAGGAAGGACGTGAGTGTGTTGGAGCGAGTCTAGAGGAGGCCACAAAGATGCTCTGAGGGCTGGAGCACCTCCTATAAGAGGCCAGGCTGGCCCGAGAAGCGGAGGCTGCTCCGCGGCCGGAGGCGTAGAACGTGAGGCTGGATGGAGCTTTGACGCAATGGGAGGTGTCGCTGTCTGGACTTGGGAAGATGCTTGAAGCCGAAGCAGCGCAGGCTGCTCTCGCCAGCCTGGAGCAGCACCGAACATGAGGTACGGGTACAAAGGAGCAGTTCAGGTGATAGGAAAAGTGTGTGAGAGAAAAATATCTTAGAAAGTTGTCTGTTCCGTTTTCCGAACAGTAAGGTCAGGGGAGAGCGCGAACGCAGTCCCCCACTACCACAAATTATGCAGTCGAGCTTCCCGCATTTGGGGAAATCGCAGGGGTCAGCACAGCCGGAGTGCAAAGGACGAGCCCCGCCCTGAGAAAACCACCTGCTTGATCATGGTGTCTCCCCTGCCAGGTAAGTAAAAGGTGGTTTTCGCCCCCCGGCGCTCCTCCCAGCGCGCCGCACTCCTATCGAACACACGGCGATCCCGCCTCCGCTCGCTCGCCGCCGTCTCTCCCGCTCCTCCACAGCTCTTTCTCCTCATGCCGCCCCGCAACGCCCCCGCAGCGCCGCGGCCGCCGTTCATTCGGGGCGTTTGTGTGCCGTGGTGCCGCGGGCGGATCTAGTTTGCATAACCCCGCCTCCTACCGGCACGGAACCGCGCCCGGTCCGAGCTCGCCGCTTTATTTGCATGGCCCCGCCCCCGCGCCGGGTCTTCGCGGTGCTCCGGGAGCGCCTCTATTTGCATGTCTCCGCCTCCTCGCTCGAGCCACGCCTCCTCCCCCTCGGGGCGCGTCCCCTTAATTTGCATAGCCACACCCACCTCGAGCAGGTCTCCCCCCCCCCCCCCCCACCATCCGGGTACCGCAGCGCCCCTGCCGGCAGCAGCTTGATTTGCATAGCCCCGCCCCCTCCTCAGGCCCCGCCGCTCCCGCCTCAGGACGCCCCCTGAGGGTCCCTAGAGGGGTCCTGGAGGGTCGTGGAGGGGCCCTAGTGTTCCCTAAAGGGTCCTAGATGGGTCCGGGGGGGCTCTAGGGGCTCCTAGAGGGGTCCTGAGAGACCCTCAAGGGGTCCTGGGGGGCTCTAGACCTCACCCGGTCCGTCCACACCAGACCCCAGGAGCTGCGTCGTAGTCCTTTCGCTTCACGGACACGCACGACAGAGTGAGATTACGCAGGGAGATCGTTAAGAAAAGCTTTGATAAGAGGCTGTGAGCAGCTCGAGATTCAACAAAGTCAAGCGAAAGCTCCGACGGCTGCCTTGGGTCAATCGGTGGCTGAATGCGCAGAGTCATAGAACGTCCTGAGTTTGAAGGGACCCACAGAGATGATTGAATCCGACTCCTCCCTGAGAGCTTTCTTTATTCTTTAATTCTTTAATTATTTCTTTATTCTTTACTATTGTCAGGCTCGAGCCGCTGGACAAAGAAACACGTGCTGCTACCTGTGCAGCTCCTAAGGTGGTGACGCTCTCTCGTCTCTCGTAGCTGGTTTGATTTTGGGTTTGACTCCAGGAAGCGTTAGGGCTCTGGCTGCTCTTGTGCGGCTCAGTTAAGCAGATCGTTGATGTTGGGAGCGTTGCCAGTGATGGGCTGTTCCCCCCGAGTAACTCTCGTGGCTGCGGCTTTTCCAGTCTGCGCTCTGGCTCGTTAGGGTTCTTTGGTTGTTTGGATCCAGTGATTTAAGGCCGTGCGTCTTCTTTGGTAAAAGGTGCACTGTGCGCCCTTAGCTCTGAGTGACTCTGGATTGCTCTGGCGTGGGGCCGGCAGAAAGAACTCCCTTTCTTTTCAAGTGGGCTGGGACACCGGTTCCCTGTCCTGGGGAGCCGTGCCAGGGCTCCACCGCCCTCGGAGTGAAGAACTTTCCCTAAGCCTAACTTTCCCTAAGCCTAACTTTCCCATCCTAACCCTCCCTTGGCACATCTTCCTGCCACTCTCCTGGGTCCTGTGCTCGGTCCCCGGAGAGAAGAGCTCAGCGTCTGCTCTTCCTCCTTCCCTTGTGAGGAAGCAGCGACTGGTGGGGCCACACCAGTGAGGAGCAGATCGGGACAAGCCCCTCGCTCAGCCGACTGGCGATGCCGTGCTGGATGCAGCCCAAGGCACTATCTGCCCTTTGGGCTGGGGAAATCTTCTCCGTCATCTCAGCAGGCCCTTTAGGGGACACTGGCAGACCTGGAGATACTGGGGTCACCCCTCTTACCCTTCTCAAAGACTGGGGCAACGTTTACCACCTTCCAGTCAATTGGCACCTCTCCGGAGGCTGATAAACGATGGGAAAGCATTGAGAGCGCCTTTGTCCACCACCTGAGTCGGCTCTTTAAGTGGATGAATCCCATCGGGACCCTTGGCTTGCTCTCCGTTTTCCCCTCTGCTACCGGAGACGTTAGACCTGGCTGCTTGGTGGCGGCAGCAGCCCAGGCAGCTGCCATCGGCCACTGCACCCGCAAGACTCCTCTCCGCTAACAACTAACAGATCCGGGAAGGCCCCTTTCCTGGTCAGTTCCCTCAGCATTTGTGCCATCAACTTACCAGCCAGAGGGTTTAGGAATCTCCTGGCCCTGTTTGTCCCAGCTGGCTGGTGCTCCCGGCGCTGATTTGGGGCAAATTGATGATGAATAGACCATCCCAGGGTCAACCCCCCCAAAAAGTTCTGCTGATTACAGCAGCCTCGGAGCCACGTTTTGACCCCCTGGGGCTTCATGTGCCCCTCAACATGCTTCTCTGCTACTGGGAGGACAGAAGGAAACACGCCCTACGCACCTGAGCCTTTCACCAGACTTCCCAAGGCTCAGAAATCCCTGATCTTAAATGACCCTTCCAAACCCAATCATTCTATGATCGCCTGATTCTCTAAGAAGGTGAGGGAAGCGAGGACAGATGTCATCTTGAGATGAACTTTTTCTGTCAGGATGATTTTTATTTCTTGCTTATTTTCAAGGAAGGACAGGAATTCCCCTGTCAGGGTGTTTTTATTTCTTGTTTATTTTCAAGAGTGGGCTGCTGGCCTGGTGTGGATTGGAGATAAGGCCTGTCTGCCCCAGACTCTGGGAGGGAAGAAGAATGAAGGGGAGTTTCAAGAGGCATCTCCCCCCAGGATGACCATAAATTCCGAAATTTAAATGACCGAAAATATGAGCTAACACCACAATGTTACTATCTGGCTTGTAACATTCCTGTATTAATTACACGTCTGTGAAGTCTTTGTTTAACTGAAAGCCTGGCCTCTATAAGAAACCCTCGCATTCTCATTTCGGGGTTCGTTCCAAATTGGCCATGGGGTGACCGCTGGTTGATCAGCTATGAAATTTTATGCGCATTTATTTTTACAATTTGTAATAAACATTTTTGTTGCCAACAACTCTGCCTCGTCGTCTTAGCAAAATGTTTTGGACCCTAACGGTTTGGGGGTTTCGTCTGGGATAGATTTTGCTAACACGGCAGGACAGGAGATCCGATTTCTGATTCTGAAATGGAAAAAGCAAATTCTGATTCTGAAACCAGCTTCCCTCTGAGGAAGGTGAGTATAACCTGGTCTGATTCTGATTTCTCTGGGGCTCAATCTGGATTAAAGACCCAAGAAGAGAACGTAAACTTGGACCCAGACGCGGCATCTTGTTCTCAGGGTCGGAGTCGTGCTGGGGACGCCCAGCCGCTCTCTGGAGAGATGAGGGAGGGGGGGCAGCCCCCCACCTCCATCTGAATCTTAAGAGATGGGGGGGCAGCCCTGCACCTCAATCTGAATCTGAAGAGATGGGGGGCAGCCCCCCACCTCCATCTGAATCTGAGGGGGTTGGTGTGCTGCCTCCCCTTGAACTGAATCCGTCCTGGTTTTTTTAATTGGTATCAAATGTAGGCACTTGTTTTGGTATTCGCTTTTGGCACGTCGGATTTCATAGAATCATAGAACAAGCAGGTTGGAAGGGACCCATCGGATCTTCCAGTCCAACCATTCCTATCGAACACTAAACCAAGTCCCTCAAGGCCTCATCCACCCGTGCCTTAAACACCTCCAGGGAAGGTGAATCAACCACCTCCCTGGGCAGCCTATTCCAATGCCCGATGACCCTCTGTGTGAAAAACTTCCTCCTAATCTCCAGCCTAAATCTCCCCGGTGGAGCTTGAGGCCATTCCCTCTTGTCCTGTCCCCTGTCACTTGGGAGAAGAGGCCAGATCCCTCCTCTCTACAACCTCCTTTCAAGTAGTTGTAGAGAGTAATGAGGTCTCCTCTCAGCCTCCTCTTCTCCCGGCTAAACAACCCCAGCTCTCTCAGATGTTCCTCATAGGTTCTGTTCTCCAGAACAAAGATTTTGTAGAAGAGCCAACTTCCAGGCTCAAACTGTGGGTCCCATCTAAAAATGACTGCAACCTTGCCGCTACGGCAAGCTCTGAAAATTTTGGATAGGGACTGGAGAGATTTGAAACCGGTTTTACCTCCCCTTACCCGACACAAAAAGATCAATTGGAACCTGAAAATACAAATGAAGGACATTTAAGTCCACCTAAAACACAATCTGGATCAGTATACAATACGGGGAAAGAGAAAGAGAAAATACCTGAGCTGCCTCTCCTCCCGAAATTGTACCTGAACCTGTGTCATGTAATTCCACCGGGCATGTCATAGAATAAAGAGCAGCACACAAACCATTTTCTGAGAATCCCCAGGATTTAATCCATCTCGTAAGAACTGTATTCTTAACATACGTTGTCCTTACCTAAATTTATCTGATCCTAGAGAGTATTTGATGCAGAATCAGAAAAAAAAAGCAAGCCCAAGCTGGCTTCTTTTGCAAAATCTTTCCTTTTCGGCTTGCAGGAAAGTTAAGAAAAAAAAATGAAAAAGCGGTTGCTCGATAAGGATCGGGCCCTGGGGGGGGTTGTGAAGGCTGCTTTGTAACTTACGTGTGAAGTAGTTAAGTTCATCTGCTGGAAAAAAATCTGCTTGTAACTTCAGAGAGAATATGAGTATGAAAATCATTTTGTGTATATAAAGTTTTGAAATCACTGATTGTCAGAAACACTCTGAAGGCCAATCCTGAATTTTCTCCAGCTTTGAGTAGAGTGTAGCTGCCTTAACAGCTAAATTAAAATGTTAAGTGTGAGTTCTTTGTAACCCACGTGAAACCCTCTGTTTGGCTCCAAGGCCCACTGATCTATGGGACTCCCTTGGGTACCCCCGAAAAATTTTTTGGAGGGACTCCCCTTCCTCAGCTGGACCCCTGTGGGAACAGACGGCAATCCTCAGATCAAGGGTACATTTTAAATTTTCCCCTTGTGGAGTGACATTAATCACAGAAATTGAAACTGTGGTACTGTAAGTTGCTTTGAAGTGAATGTGTGGTTGTTGTGTGTTTTGAAGTGAATAAGTTAATGTTGGTATGTGTGTGAGTTCCAAGAAATCCTAGTTAAGTAGTTAAATGTCCTCAGAATTATTCTACTTGAATACTATCCCACATAGTACCTTGAGTTGCTCATTCTCAACCTTGAGTTGCTCGTTCTCAACCTTGAGTTGCTCGTTCTCAACCTCGAGTTGCTCATTCACAACCTTGAGTTGCTCCTTCACAGGCTTGAATTGCTCCTTCAAAACCTCGAGTTGCTCCTTCACAGACTCGAGTTGCTCCTTGTCAACCTTGAGTTGCTCCTTGTCAACCATGAGTTGCTCCTTCACAGCCTCGAGTTCCTCCAGCATAACCTTGAGTCGCTTCTGCACAGACTCGACTCCGTCCATCTCCCTCTTCAGTTGCTCTTGGTCTGTTTGAAGGCTCCACAGACCATCCTGCAGGGTGAGCTTATTCAGCCGCAACTCCAGCTGATCTTCATCTAAGTCGTCCCTGTACATACTCGGTCGAGCCCGTTCCATCTCCACCTCCTCCCAATCTCTACAACGACGTCTCTCCAGCTCAGCCTCTGCTTCCTGCTGAGCTCTTTGACGTCTCTCCAGCTCAGCCTCTGCTTCCTGCTGAGCTCTTTGACGTCTCTCCAGCTCAGCCTCTGCTTCCCGCTGAGCTCTTTGACGTCTCTCCAGCTCAGCCTCTGCTTCCCGCTGAGCTCTCCGACGTCTCTCTAGCTCAGCCTCTGCTTCCCGCTGAGCTCTCCGACCTCTCTTCCAACTAGCCTCGTAGTAGCCCCAGCAGTAGCGGAGAAGGCCCAGGGATGCAGGGATGGCATCGAGCACAACGTCATGGAAGGTGAAATTCATGTTGCAGACACTTAGCTGTTCCCTAGGAGGAGAAACAGAAATTGTGGTCAAATGCTCACAGGGAAGGTTCCAGGAAGGTTAAAGTTGATAAATACCTTCAGGTGTTTCTGTTTGCATGAACAGGCTGGTTCTCCAGCCGCCCTGGGAATGCCATCTGCTCTCCCAGCAGAGCTGCAGGGATCCCTAGACATGGGTCTCCAGGGTACTCATCACTTTCCCCTCACCCTGACACCTGAACCGTTTTCCCCTTCTTTCTGTGAATTCTCTGGATGTTCAGCGCTTCCTACCCCCGGGACGGTCTGTGCTGGGGACCGGCTGCTTCAAGTCTCCACCGGAAGAGAGAAGAGGACAACTCCCCAGTGACCGAGCCCCCGAGCGCTGCAGGGACAGACCCGACCGCACTGTGCTCCCTGCCTCCTCTGCCTTTTCCCTGGAGAGGTTCCACTGCCAAACCCCAAAGGGACGGCAATCAAGCCGGGACTTAAAGACCGTCCTGAAGGATCACAGAGCAAACGAGCAGGGAGCTGAATTGGAAAGGAGTTTCTGCAGCCAGGCCAGGAGGCCTCCTACAAACCCTGCAGGCAGCAATCGAGCATTCGGGAAATAAATACGACCGGGGAGACAGAGCCCTGGGCAAGGCTGGCAGAGTTAAACCAACACGGGAAACCTCTGGGCATTTCCCAGCAGAATTGATCCAGAGGGCGGGAGAAGAGGAGCTGACAAACCCCTGGAGAACTGGAGGCCCTTCCATGGAGATTAAAATCCTAGAATCCTAGACTATTAGTGTTGGGAGGGACCTTAAAGATCACCCAGTTCCAACCCCCCTGCCCTGGGCAGGGACATCCCACTAGATCAGGGGCTCCGAGGCCCCTCAGACCTGGCCTCGAACACCTCCAGGGATGGAGCAGCCACAGCTTCCCCGGGCAACCTGTTCCAAGGCCTCCCCACTCTCATGGTGAAGAAATTCTCCCTAATATCTAGCCTAAACGCGCCCCTCTCCAGTTTATCCCCATTCCCCTCATCCTATCCCCACAAGCCTTTGTGAACAATCCCTCTCCAGCTTTCCTGGAGCCCCTTCAGGTGCTGGAAGGTCTCTAGAAGGTCTCCTTGGAGCCTTCTCTTCTCCAGGCTGAACAAGACCAACTCTCTCAGTCTGTCCTCGTATGGGAGGCTCTCCAGCCCTCTGATCAGCTCCGTAGCCTCCCGTGGCCCTGCTGCAACAGCTCCATCTCCTTCTCGTGCTGAGGATCCAGAACTGGACACAGAACCCCAGCTGAGGTCTCACCAGAAAGGATCAGAGGGGCACAGTCCCTTCCTTTGCCCTGCTGGCCACACTTCCGATGCAGCCCAGGATACGATTGGCTTTCTGGGCTGTGAGCGCACTTTGCTGGCTCATGTCGAGCTTCTCCTCAACCAAAACCCCGAGCAATCACTGCCCAGAAGCAGACACGGGCAGAGCTGACTTACCCTTCACGCAGACAAGATTTTCTGTTCCAGCAGAAGTGGTAGCGGCCTCTGCGAAACCCAAATCGCAGCCGAAAGGCGTTTATCACGCACTGAGAAAGGCGCAGGCAGCTCCCGGTGGAGAGACCTCCTGCCTCCTCCAGGTCCTCCTGGAGAATGACTCCAGAGGGGGCTTTGCCCTGGACAGCTGAGAGGTCTCCTAGGACACAGGGCAGCATCACAGAGGGTGGCATCACAGAGGCCACAGCCAGCGGCCAACGTGTCACTGGCCCACAGGCCCAGGCATCCCACACCTCAGATCAGGAGTTGCAGGGCAGCATCACAGAGGGTGACATCACAGAGGGTGACATCACAGAGGCCACAGCCAGTGGCCAACGTGTCACTGGCCCACAGGCCCAGGCATCCCACACCTCAGATCAGGAGTTGCTGCACTTGTTCCACTCCACTGCACGGCCACACACTGGCTTTGTAGCTGATGCAGACGCTGCTCCCTGGCCCCTTCTGAAGAGCAAGGAATAAAATAGACCAGGAATTTCCACCTCCCGGTGACGTTTGGGATCCTTACGTGTGGCCATAAATTTCTTGAGAAGTTTGTCTGTGCAGGAGACGTGATGAAATGTTGGAAGAAACCAAGTGGATCTTGGGGGAAGGAGGCTGACTTGCTCCGATTGCTGGGAATTCTCTAACCCGTCCCTGTTTCCATTCATCACTGTCCTTTCTCCCAGGGTTTGGAACTGCTCTGTAGTCCAGAGGCAGCTGCTGTGCAGTTCCTGAGGGTGAAGAGCGGGAGTTGATTTCAGCAGCTCAACAGCTTCTCAGTTTTCTGGAGGAGCACTCTGTCACATGGAAATCATAGAATCATAGAACAACCAGGTTGGAAGGGACCTGTCGGATCTTCTGGTCCAACCATTCCTATCAAACGCTAAACCAAGTCCCTCAAGACCTCATCCACCCGTGCCTTAAACACCTCCAGGGAAGGTGGGTCTCCTAGGACCCTTTTGGAGCCCCCCAGGAACCCTCTAGGACCCCCTAGAAGCCCTCTAGGGACCTCTGGGTTCCTCTAGGACACCCCAGAACCCCCGCAGAGACCCCAGTACCCCTCGAGGGCTCAGCAGAGCCCCTTTAGGGAGCTCCAGGCCGCCTCTCGAGCTCCCCAGGACCAATTTGGGGAGAAAAAAGGGAAATTAGCTTCCCCGCTCTGTGCTGCCGCCGTGTGGCCGCATCGCGGTACTGCAGGGGGCTCCAGAGTCTCTTCCACAAGCGGCTCCTGTTCACTACTTCATAGAATCATAGAAAAACCAGGTTGGAAGAGACCCATCGGACCATCGAGTCCAACCATTCCTATCAAACACTAAACCAAGTCCATCAAGACCTCATCCACCCGTGCCTTAAACACCTCCAGGGAAGGGGAATCAACCACCTCCCTGGGCAGCCTATTCCAATGCCCAATGACCCTTTGTGTGAAAAACTTCCTCCTAATCTCCAGCCTAAATCTCCCCTGGCAGAGCTTGAGGCCATTCCCTCTTGTCCTGTCCCCTGTCACTTGGGAGAAGAGCCCAGCTCCCTCCCCTCTACAACCTCCCTTCAGGTAGCTGTAGAGAGTAATGAGGTCTCTCAGCCTCCTCTTCTCCAGGCTAAACAACCCCAGCTCTCTCAGCCATTCCTCTATAAGGCCTGTTCTCCAGCCCCTTCGCCAGCTTCATCGCTCTTCTCTGGACTCGCTCCAGAGCCTCAACATCCTTCTTGTGCTGAGGGGCCCACAACTGAACACAGGATTCAAGGAGTGGCCTCACCAGTGCTGAGTAGAGAGGGAGAATCACCTCCCTGGACCTGCTAGTCACACCATTTCTGATCCAACCCAAGATGCCATTGGCCTTCTTGGCCACCTGGGCACACTGCTGGCTCATGGTCAGTCGGCTGTCAACCAACACCCCCAGGTCCCTCTCCTCCTGGCAGTTTTCCAGCCAGGCTTCTCCCAGCCTGTAGCTCTGCATAGGGTTGTTGTGCCCCAAGTGCAGGACCCGGCACTTGGCCGTGTTAAACCTCATGCCATTGGACTCTGCCCAGCGGTCCAGCCTGTTCAGGTCCCTTTGCAGAGCCTCCCTACCCTCCAGCAGATCCACACTTCCACACAGCTTTGTGTCATCTGCAAACTTGCTAAGGGTACCCTCAATGCCCTCATCCAGGTCGTTGATGAAGACATTGAACAGGGCTGGACCCAGCACTGAGCCCTGGGGAACCCCACTTGTCACTGGCCTCCAGCTGGATTTAACACCATTTCCCACCCCACTCTCTGGGCCCGGCCATCCAGCCAGTTTCCTACCCAGGAGAGTGTGCTCCTGTCCAGGCCAGAGGCTGACAGTTTCCGTAGCAGAATGCTGTGAGAGACTGTGTCAAAGGCTTTACTGAAGTCCAGAAAGGCCACATCCACAGTCTTTCCCTCATCCAGCAGCCGAGTGACTTTGTCATAGAAGGCGATCAGGTTGGTTTGAAGGCGATCTTCTGCTCACCCCGTTCCGGGTGTGGTGGAAATAGACTTTGGAGACAAAAATCCTGGAGCTGAGAGAGACCCGCAGGCGGCCAAGAATGATGTGTGAGCAGAGACAAGAAACAGGAGGAGCCAATCAGGAGTGCAACAGCAGCAGTGATGCTAGGGGAGGGGGGAAGCACTGGTGCTACATTTACTTACTACAAACATTGGGATCCCAGAGGTGCCGGTACTCGGTGTCTCCTACAGACACTCCAATGGCTGCCCAGATGTGCAGACACTCGATGGCTCCTGACACCCCAACATCTGCCCAGATGTGCAGGCACTCGGCATGGATCCCGTGTCCCACCGGGAACGATGGCCTTGGCCAAGCAGGGTTTGCAGCTCAGCTTTGTGTCCCTTGGCCCTGGGCTCTGCTCAGCGCCGGGGAGGAAGGTAGGGAAGGCTCAGCAAAGCCAAAGGCAAGAGTCTGTGCTGGGCTGAGAGTGACCCAAACACAACTCCAGCCTGGGTGGAGAATGGGTCGGGAGCAGCCCTGAGGAGAGGGACTTGGGGGGCTGGGGGAGGAGAAGCTCCACATGAGCCATAGCCTGTCCTGGGCTGCATCCAGCAGGGCCAGGAAGGGGAATTGTGCCCCTCTGCTCTGCTCTGCTCTGCTCTGCTCTGCTCTGCTCTGCTCTGGTGAGATCCCACCTGGAGCCCTGAGTCCAGTTCTGGAGTCCTCAGCACAGGAAGGACGTGAGTGTGTTGGAGCGAGTCTAGAGGAGGCCACAAAGATGCTCTGAGGGCTGGAGCACCTCCTATAAGAGGCCAGGCTGGCCCGAGAAGCGGAGGCTGCTCCGCGGCCGGAGGCGTAGAACGTGAGGCTGGATGGAGCTTTGACGCAATGGGAGGTGTCGCTGTCTGGACTTGGGAAGATGCTTGAAGCCGAAGCAGCGCAGGCTGCTCTCGCCAGCCTGGAGCAGCACCGAACATGAGGTACGGGAAGAAAAGAGCAGTTCAGGTGATAAGAAAAGCGTATGAGAGAAAGATCTTCTAGAAAGTTACTTGTTCGGTTTTTCCAACCATCAGGTCAGGGGAGAGCGCGAACGCAGTCCCCACTACCACAAATTCTGCAGTCGAGTTTCCCGCATTTGGTTGTGTCCCGTGGCGCCGCGGGAGGACCTAGTTTGCATAGACACGCCCCTCTCCATACGAGACCACGCCCAGACCGGAGGGGAGCGCGTCTCTGGGCCGCGGTGCCAGACATCTGGCCCCGCCCTCTCCCTCCAGGCCCCGCCCCGATGCACACGCACAGGGCAGCGCCCCCTGGCGGCGCGGCGGACGATCCTCCCACCCCTTCCCGCCTGGAAGAGTAGAGTTTAATCAATGGGCGAGACCAGGCCGCCAGGGGGCGCCTGGCAGTGTTGGAGCAAGAATCCAAAACTTTATTATATATAGTAATTTGAGTGAGCTGCAAATCAAGAAAAGAAGTGATTTAAACGTATGTAGTAGTTTCAAAGTTACAAGAAATCTTAAAAGCTAGTGGTGTAGGAAAAAGTGTTAGTTACTTAGGAATGCTAAGAAGATAACACTAACAGCACTTCGTTAAAACAGGAGACCGTAAATCGCTCAAGTAGCAAGGTAAGAATGGAGTCTACCGAGCTAGAGTTAATTAAAGTAGAGATAGAAGGAAACTGACAGTAGATTCATGTTGGACATTTGCCCAAAAGAAGAAAGGTAAAAAGTTCACAATAAAAAAATCATTTTTTCCTCTGAGGATGATGAGGGAACCTTCCTCTTCACGACCAGCAGAAGGAGGTACGCAAGCGCAGTAGGAGCTGATAAAAAACTTGCTGCTGAGGTCATCGAAACATACGTATGCATTGGGCAATGATGTAACCTGTTGAATATACATTAGATTGCGAAACCTCACGAGAATAAATATCGGTCGAGTTATAACAGTGTTGGGGGATCAGATTTGCGAAACTATTCCCTGATCCCTGGGCCCCCCCCCCTCAGTAAAGCACCAACATATAACCCTCACAAGAGTGTTATGTGTTTATCGTCACGCCGATGCTAACATGGTCACTATATTAATTTCTGATCGTTGGAGAAGGAATTCTTGCTTCACGTGCCAAGACTCAGCTGGGGTGGCCTGACATGGTGGGGTTGGGTCCTTGTATTTCCTGTCCCTGAAGGAACTGCTGCAGGTGTTCTTTGTGCTCCCAATAGCAACGATCCAATATTTTCCGGTTTTCTCGAATCACCTGCAACTGTCTCTGGATTATTTTCATATCCCCGCGTAGTGTTGCATCCGGCACCTTGAGTTGCCCCTTCTCAGCCTCGAATTGCTCCTTCTCAGCCTCGAGTTGCTCCTTCTCCCTCTTCAGTTGCCGTTGGTCTGTTTGAAGGCTCTCCAGACCATACAGCACGACGAGCTTATTCAGCCGCAACTCCTCTCGATCTGCTTTTAAGTCGTCCCATTCCATACTCAGTCGAACCCTCTCCCTCTCCATCACCTCCCAATCTCTAAGACGATGTCTCACCAGCTCAGCCTCTGCTTCCTGCTGAGCTCTTTGACGTCTCTTGAGCTCATTCTTTGCTTCCTGCTGAGCTCTTTGACGTCTCTCCAGCTCAGCCTCTGCTTCCTGCTGAGCTCTTTGACGTCTCTCCAGCTCAGCATCTGCTTCCTTCTGAGCTCTCTGACGACGTCTCTCTAGCTCAGCCTCTGCTTCCTGCTGAGCTCTCTGACGTCTCTCCAGCTCAGCCTCTGCTTCCTGCTGAGCTCTTTGACGTCTCTCCAGCTCATTCTCTGCTTCCTGCTGAGCTCTTTGACGTCTCTCCAGCTCAGCCTCTGCTTCCTTCTGAGCTCTCTGATGACGTCTCTCTAGCTCAGCCTCTGCTTCCTGCTGAGCTCTCCAACCTCTCTCCAGCTCAGCCTCTGCTTCCTGCTGAGCTCTCTGACGTCTTTCCAGCTCAGACCCTGCTTCCCGCTGAGCTCTCCAACGTCTCTTGAGCTCAGCCTCTGCTTCCCACTGAGCTCTCCGACGTCTCTCTAGCTCAGCCTCTGCTTCCTGCTGAGCTCTCTGACGTCTCTCCAGCTCAGCCTCTGCTTCCTGCTGAGCTCTTTGACGTCTCTCCAGCTCAGCCTCTGCTTCCTTCTGAGCTCTCTGATGACGTCTCTCTAGCTCAGCCTCTGCTTCCTGCTGAGCTCTCCAACCTCTCTCCAGCTCAGCCTCTGCTTCCTGCTGAGCTCTCTGACGTCTCTCCAGCTCAGCCTCTGCTTCCTGCTGAGCTCTCTGACGTCTCTCCAGCTCAGCCTCTGCTTCCTGCTGAGCTCTCTGACGTCTCTCCAGCTCAGCCTCTGCTTCCTGCTGAGCTCTCCGACGTCTCTCTAGCTCAGCCTCTGCTTCCTGCTGAGCTCTCCGACGTCTCTCTAGCTCAGCCTCTGCTTCCTGCTGAGCTCTCCGACCTCTCTTCCAACTAGCCTCGTAGTAGCCCCAGCAGTAGCGGAGAAGGCCCAGGCATACAGGGATGGCATCGAGCACAACGTCATGGAAGGTGAAATTCATGTTGCAGACACTTAGCCGTTCCCTAGGAGGAGAAACAGAAATTGTGGTCAAATGCTCACAGGGAAGGTTCCAGGAAGGTTAAAGTTGATAAATACCTTCAGGTGTTTCTGTTTGCATGAACAGGCTGGTTCTCCAGCCGCCCTGGGAATTCCATCTGCTCTCCCAGCAGAGCTCCAGGGATCCCTAGACATGGGTCTCCAGGGTACTCATCACTTTCCCCTCACCCTGACACCTGAACCGTTTTCCCCTTCTTTCTGTGAATTCTCTGGATGTTCAGCGCTTCCTACCCCCGGGACGGTCTGTGCTGGGGACCGGCTGCTTCAAGTCTCCACCGGAAGAGAGAAGAGGACAACTCCCCAGTGACCGAGCCCCCGAGCGCTGCAGGGACAGACCCGACCGCACTGTGCTCCCTGCCTCCTCTGCCTTTTCCCTGGAGAGGTTCCACTGCCAAACCCCAAAGGGACGGCAATCAAGCCGGGACTTAAAGACCGTCCTGAAGGATCACAGAGCAAACGAGCAGGGAGCTGAATTGGAAAGGAGTTTCTGCAGCCAGGCCAGGAGGCCTCCTACAAACCCTGCAGGCAGCAATCGAGCATTCGGGAAATAAATACGACCGGGGAGACAGAGCCCTGGGCAAGGCTGGCAGAGTTAAACCAACACGGGAAACCTCTGGGCATTTCCCAGCAGAATTGATCCAGAGGGCGGGAGAAGAGGAGCTGACAAACCCCTGGAGAACTGGAGGCCCTTCCATGGAGATTAAAATCCTAGAATCCTAGACTCTTAGTGTTGGGAGGGACCTTAAAGATCACCCAGTTCCAACCCCCCTGCCCTGGGCAGGGACATCCCACTAGATCAGGGGCTCCGAGGCCCCTCAGACCTGGCCTCGAACACCTCCAGGGATGGAGCAGCCACAGCTTCCCCGGGCAACCTGTTCCAAGGCCTCCCCACTCTCATGGTGAAGAAATTCTCCCTAATATCTAGCCTAAACGCGCCCCTCTCCAGTTTATCCCCATTCCCCTCATCCTATCCCCACAAGCCTTTGTGAACAATCCCTCTCCAGCTTTCCTGGAGCCCCTTCAGGTGCTGGAAGGTCTCTAGAAGGTCTCCTTGGAGCCTTCTCTTCTCCAGGCTGAACAAGACCAACTCTCTCAGTCTGTCCTCGTATGGGAGGCTCTCCAGCCCTCTGATCAGCTCCGTAGCCTCCCGTGGCCCTGCTGCAACAGCTCCATCTCCTTCTCGTGCTGAGGATCCAGAACTGGACACAGAACCCCAGCTGAGGTCTCACCAGAAAGGATCAGAGGGGCACAGTCCCTTCCTTTGCCCTGCTGGCCACACTTCCGATGCAGCCCAGGATACGATTGGCTTTCTGGGCTGTGAGCGCACTTTGCTGGCTCATGTCGAGCTTCTCCTCAACCAAAACCCCGAGCAATCACTGCCCAGAAGCAGACACGGGCAGAGCTGACTTACCCTTCACGCAGACAAGATTTTCTGTTCCAGCAGAAGTGGTAGCGGCCTCTGCGAAACCCAAATCGCAGCCGAAAGGCGTTTATCACGCACTGAGAAAGGCGCAGGCAGCTCCCGGTGGAGAGACCTCCTGCCTCCTCCAGGTCCTCCTGGAGAATGACTCCAGAGGGGGCTTTGCCCTGGACAGCTGAGAGGTCTCCTAGGACACAGGGCAGCATCACAGAGGGTGACATCACAGAGGCCACAGCCAGCGGCCAACGTGTCACTGGCCCACAGGCCCAGGCATCCCACACCTCAGATCAGGAGTTGCAGGGCAGCATCACAGAGGGTGACATCACAGAGGCCACAGCCAGTGGCCAACGTGTCACTGGCCCACAGGCCCAGGCATCCCACACCTCAGATCAGGAGTTGCTGCACTTGTTCCACTCCACTGCACGGCCACACACTGGCTTTGTAGCTGATGCAGACGCTGCTCCCTGGCCCCTTCTGAAGAGCAAGGAATAAAATAGACCAGGAATTTCCACCTCACGGTGACGTTTGGGATCCTTACGTGTGGCCATAAATTTCTTGAGAAGTTTGTCTGTGCAGGAGACGTGATGAAATGTTGGAAGAAACCAAGTGGATCTTGGGGGAAGGAGGCCGACTTGCTCCGATTGCTGGGAATTCTCTAACCTGTCCCTGTTTCCATTCATCACTGTCCTTTCTCCCAGGGTTTGGAACTGCTCTGTAGTCCAGAGGCAGCTGCTGTGCAGTTCCTGAGGGTGAAGAGCGGGAGTTGATTTCAGCAGCTCAACAGCTTCTCAGTTTTCTGGAGGAGCACTCTGTCACATGGAAATCATAGAATCATAGAACAACCAGGTTGGAAGGGACCTGTCGGATCTTCTGGTCCAACCATTCCTATCAAACGCTAAACCAAGTCCCTCAAGACCTCATCCACCCGTGCCTTAAACACCTCCAGGGAAGGTGGGTCTCCTAGGACCCTTTTGGAGCCCCCCAGGAACCCTCTAGGACCCCCTAGAAGCCCTCTAGGGACCTCTGGGTTCCTCTAGGACACCCCAGAACCCCCGCAGAGACCCCAGTACCCCTCGAGGGCTCAGCAGAGCCCCTTTAGGGAGCTCCAGGCCGCCTCTCGAGCTCCCCAGGACCAATTTGGGGAGAAAAATGGGAAATTAGCTTCCCCGCTCTGTGCTGCCGCCGTGTGGCCGCATCGCGGTACTGCAGGGGGCTCCAGAGTCTCTTCCACAAGCGGCTCCTGTTCACTACTTCATAGAATCATAGAAAAACCAGGTTGGAAGAGACCCATCGGACCATCGAGTCCAACCATTCCTATCAAACACTAAACCAAGTCCCTCAAGACCTCATCCACCCGTGCCTTAAACACCTCCAGGGAAGGGGAATCAACCACCTCCCTGGGCAGTCTATTCCAATGCCCAATGACCCTTTCTGTGAAAAAGAAGCCACCTGCCTCCTCCTCCTCCTCCCATGGAACCCATGAGGTGAAGCTGAACCAAACCGAGGCACCAAACCCAGGCACCACGTTCCTCAAGCCACTCCCTCCAACTGCTTTTAACAATACCAGAACATCCAGGCTTGGTGACCCGAGCAGGAGGTTAGAATGTCAGGTGGCCTCAGCAAGGCACAGGGAACACAGCACCCGGAGCTTCGGCTCCACTGTGTTAGCATGGATGGGGAGCAACCCGGGTGGCTTGTATCAGAAATGGTGTGACCAGCAGGGCCAGGGAGGTGATTCTCCCTCTGTACTCAACACTGGTGAGGCTGCTCCTTGAATCCTGTGTTCAGTTGTGGGCCCCTCACCACAAGAAGGATGTTGAGGCTCTGGAGCAAGTCCAGAGAAGAGCAACAAGGCTGGTGAAGGGGCTGGAGAACAGGCCCTATGAGGAGCGGTTGAGTGAGCTGGGGTTGTTTAGCCTGGAGAAGAGGAGGCTGAGAGGAGACCTCAGTGCTCTCTACAACTACCTGAAAGGAGGTTGTGGAGGGGAGGGAGCTGGGCTCTTCTCCCCAAGGGACAGGGGACAGGACAAGAGGGAATGGCCTCAAGCTCCGCCAGGGGAGATTTAGGCTGGAGATTAGGAGGAAGTTTTTCACACAGAGGGTCATTGGGCATTGGAATAGGCTGCCCAGGGAGGTGGTTGATTCACCTTGCCTGGAGGTGTTTAAGGCACAGGTGGATGAGGTCTTGAGGGACTTGGTTTAGTGTTTGATAGGAATGGTTGGACTCGATGATCCGACGGGTCCCTTCCAACCTGGTTGTTCTACGATTCTAAAGAATAGAGGCACCATCCTGCATGGATGCACCCGGAAACTCACAGCTTTCAGGGCTTCCTCGAGCGAGCGGTACTTCCCCGGCTTGGCCCCGGTGTCAGTTGCTGACGGCTTCTTCCCGCTCTTCCCTGCATTCTGCTTCCGATGTGGCGGCTCTGGCGCGGCTGCGGGCGGCACTTGCTCCTTGTTCTGCTTACGATGCGGCCGCTCGAAGCCCAGCGCAAAGAGGGTGTCCGAGGTGGCAATGGGACCTGGAAGCACCGGGAGAGGGAGAAGGTGGCAGGAGCACCAGGGAGCTCCAGGGGCCAGGGATAAGAGAAGGTGGTGGGAGCTCCACAAGGAGCATCGGGAGTGGGAATGGGAGAAGGTGGTGGGAGCTCCAGAGGGAGTATCAGGATTGGGAATGGGAGAAGGTGGTGGGAGCTCCAGAGGGAGCATCAGGAATGGGAATGGGAGAAGGTGGTGGGAGCTCTACAAGGATCATTGGGAGTGGGAATGGGAGAAGGTGGTGGGAGCTCTACAAGGAGCATGGGGAGTGGGAATGGGAAAAGGTGGTGGGAGCTCCAGAGGGAGTATCAGGAGTGGGAATGGGAAAAGGTGGTGGGAGCTCCAGAGGGAGTATCAGGAGTGGGAATGGGAAAAGGTGGTGGGAGCTCTACAAGGAGCATGGGGAGTGGGAATGGGAAAAGGTGGTGGGAGCTCTATGAGGAGCATGGGGAGTGGGATGGGAGAAGGTGGTGGGAGCTCTACGAGGAGCATGGGGAGTGGGAATGGGAAAAGGTAGCGGGAGCTCCATGGGGAATGCTGAGATCATGAGGAGCTCCCAGGCCCTGGAATGGGAACACCAGGAGCACCAACACCTGGAGCACCAACACCAGGAGCTCCTGGGAGAGAGAAAATGTGGTGGGAGCTCCACGTGGAACACCGGGAGCGGTGGTACCGGAGCTCCCAGGCCCTGGGATGGGAGAAGGCAGCGGAAACACCGGTCCCGAGAGGTGGAGAGCCCAGCACAGGGAGGTAGCCCACCGGGACCCTGGGGTTCCCCGCACTCACCGGCCGCGGGCAGCGCCCTCCCGCCGTTGGCCTCGCCCAGAGCCCGCCGGGCACCGGAGCCTCCCGGGGGTCGCCGGCCCTTCCGCACCACCTCCCAGCGCCCGCTGTTGTTGCCGCCTCCGCTGCTGCTGCTGCCGCCGCCGGCCGGGGCCGCCGCCGCCATCGCCGCCGCCGGGACCGGAGAGGGGAGGGGGGGGGGCGGGGGCACGTGCGCCCAGCGCGGCCCCTGATTGGCTGAGCTGCGCCCTCTGCCACGTCCGCGTCCCGCGACAGCCAATGGGCTGAGCCGGAGCCAGGCAGGACACGCCCCCCCCGGACCGTGCCCTTTCCGTTACCAACTGACATGAAGAAGGGGCGTGGTTTGCTGTAAGGGGCGTGGTCTTTTGTCATCCGGGGCTCTACGCACCGACTGCTCGGGTGCGGGGCTACCGCTGAGTGGGCGTGTCTATGCAAATCAGAGCCGCACGCGGCACCACGGGACACAATCGCCCCGAATCAACGGCGGCCGCGGGCGAAAAGGGCCATGCGAGGGAGCCGCGGGGCGAAATAAAGTGAGGCGAGCGGGGAGGATCAAGATCGGTGGTGGCACGGGGGCGGCCTCGGGTAACCGTGCGTTAGAGAAGAGTGCGGCGGGGTGGGGCGCGGCGGGGCGAGGGAAGCACCTCATACTTACCTGGCAGGGGAGACACCATGATCAAGCAGGTGGTTTTCCCAGGGCGAGGCTCATCCTTTGCACTCCGGGTGTGCTGACCCCTGCGATTTCCCCAAATGCGGGAAACTCGACTGCATAATTTGTGGTAGTGGGGGACTGCGTTCGCGCTCTCCCCTGGCTTTACTGGTGAAAAAATAGAGCAGAGGTTTACATAGGAGCTATATTCCTGCTGTAGTTCTCCACCCTCCCAGCCGCTCTTCCTTCTTCGTAAGAGCAGCGTGGGATGCTTCGCTTTCAAGGATCCTCCTAATCCCAGACAGCGACACCTCCCACTGCATCAAAGCCCCATCCAAGCCTCACATTCTACGCCTCCGCTGCTCGGGGCAGCCTGGCCCAGCCGTACGGCCGAGAATTTCTTCCCAGTGTCCAATACAAATCTTCCCCCATACAGATTAAAGGCTGTTGGGCAGATGTTGGGGGTGCCTGTAGCAGCACATCTGGGCAGATGCTGGGGCTTTGCAGTACAAAGGCAGAGATTAAGCAGGACTTGTTGAGGTCTCTTAAGGGGCTCCTGCCTTTTGCAAATGTTTCCTCCTCTTCTGCTCTCCCCATTCCGGGGACTTTGGAGACAAAACTCCTGGAGCTGAGAGAGACCTGGAGGAGGCCAAGAATGATGTGTGAGCAGAGACAAGAAACAGGAGGAGCCAATCAGGAGTGCAACAGCAGCAGTGATGCTAGGGGAGGGGGGAAGCACTGGTGCTGCATTTACTTACTACAAACATTGGGATCCCAGAGGTGCCGGTACTCGGTGTCTCCTACAGACACTCCAATGGCTGCCCAGATGTGCAGACACTCGATGGCTCCTGACACCCCAACATCTGCCCAGATGTGCAGGCACTCGGCATGGATCCCGTGTCCCATCGGGAACGATGGCCTTGGCCAAGCAGGGTTTGCAGCTCAGCTTTGTGTCCCTTGGCCCTGGGCTCTGCTCAGCGCCGGGGAGGAAGGTAGGGAAGGCTCAGCAAAGCCAAAGGCAAGAGTCTGTGCTGGGCTGAGAGTGACCCAAACACAACTCCAGCCTGGGTGGAGAATGGGTCGGGAGCAGCCCTGAGGAGAGGGACTTGGGGGGCTGGGGGAGGAGAAGCTCCACATGAGCCATAGCCTGTCCTGGGCTGCATCCAGCAGGGCCAGGAAGGGGAATTGTGCCCCTCTGCTCTGCTCTGCTCTGCTCTGCTCTGCTCTGCTCTGCTCTGGTGAGATCCCACCTGGAGCCCTGAGTCCAGTTCTGGAGTCCTCAGCACAGGAAGGACATGAGTGTGTTGGAGCGAGTCTAGAGGAGGCCACAAAGATGCTCTGAGGGCTGGAGCACCTCCTATAAGAGGCCAGGCTGGCCCGAGAAGCGGAGGCTGCTCCGCGGCCGGAGGCGTAGAACGTGAGGCTGGATGGAGCTTTGAGGCAGTGGGAGGTGTCGCTGTCTGGACTTGGGAAGATGCTTGAAGCCGAAGCAGCGCAGGCTGCTCTCGCCAGCCTGGAGCAGCACCGAACATGAGGTACGGGAAGAAAAGAGCAGTTCAGGTGATAAGAAAAGCGTATGAGAGAAAGATCTTCTAGAAAGTTACTTGTTCGGTTTTTCCAACCATCAGGTCAGGGGAGAGCGCGAACGCAGTCCCCACTACCACAAATTCTGCAGTCGAGTTTCCCGCATTTGGTTGTGTCCCGAGGCGCCGCGGGAGGACCTAGTTTGCATAGACACGCCCCTCTCCATACGAGACCACGCCCAGACCGGAGGGGAGCGCGTCTCTGGGCCGCGGTGCCAGACATCTGGCCCCGCCCTCTCCCTCCAGGCCCCGCCCCGATGCACACGCACAGGGCAGCGCCCCCTGGCGGCGCGGCGGACGATCCTCCCACCCCTTCCCGCCTGGAAGAGTAGAGTTTAATCAATGGGCGAGACCAGGCCGCCAGGGGGCGCCTGGCAGTGTTGGAGCAAGAATCCAAAACTTTATTATATATAGTAATTTGAGTGAGCTGCAAATCAAGAAAAGAAGTGATTTAAACGTATGTAGTAGTTTCAAAGTTACAAGAAATCTTAAAAGCTAGTGGTGTAGGAAAAAGTGTTAGTTACTTAGGAATGCTAAGAAGATAACACTAACGGCACTTCGTTAAAACAGGAGACCGTAAATCGCTCAAGTAGCAAGGTAAGAATGGAGTCTACCGAGCTAGAGTTAATTAAAGTAGAGATAGAAGGAAACTGGCAGTAGATTCATGTTGGACATTTGCCCAAAAGAAGAAAGGTAAAAAGTTCACAATAAAAAAATCATTTTTTCCTCTGAGGATGATGAGGGAACCTTCCTCTTCACGACCAGCAGAAGGAGGTACGCAAGCGCAGTAGGAGCTGATAAAAAACTTGCTGCTGAGGTCATCGAAACATACGTATGCATTGGGCAATGATGTAACCTGTTGAATATACATTAGATTGCGAAACCTCACGAGAATAAATATCGGTCGAGTTATAACAGTGTTGGGGGATCAGATTTGCGAAACTATTCCCTGATTCCTGGGCCCCCCCCCCAATAAAGCACCAAGATATAACCCTCACAAGAGTGTTATGTGTTTATCGTCACGCCGATGCTAACATGGTCACTATATTAATTTCTGATCGTTGGAGAAGGAATTCTTGCTTCACGTGCCAAGACTCAGCTGGGGTGGCCTGACATGGTGGGGTTGGGTCCTTGTATTTCCTGTCCCTGAAGGAACTGCTGCAGGTGTTCTTTGTGCTCCCAATAGCAACGATCCAATATTTTCCGGTTTTCTCGAATCACCTGCAACTGTCTCTGGATTATTTTCATATCCCCGCGTAGTGTTGCATCCGGCACCTTGAGTTGCCCCTTCTCAGCCTCGAATTGCTCCTTCTCAGCCTCGAGTTGCTCCTTCTCCCTCTTCAGTTGCCGTTGGTCTGTTTGAAGGCTCTCCAGACCATACAGCACGACGAGCTTATTCAGCCGCAACTCCTCTCGATCTGCTTTTAAGTCGTCCCATTCCATACTCAGTCGAACCCTCTCCCTCTCCATCACCTCCCAATCTCTAAGACGATGTCTCACCAGCTCAGCCTCTGCTTCCTGCTGAGCTCTTTGACGTCTCTTGAGCTCATTCTTTGCTTCCTGCTGAGCTCTTTGACGTCTCTCCAGCTCAGCCTCTGCTTCCTGCTGAGCTATTTGACGTCTCTCCAGCTCAGCATCTGCTTCCTTCTGAGCTATTTGACGACGTCTCTCTAGCTCAGCCTCTGCTTCCTGCTGAGCTCTTTGACGTCTCTCCAGCTCATTCTCTGCTTCCTGCTGAGCTCTTTGACGTCTCTCCAGCTCAGCCTCTGCTTCCTGCTGAGCTCTTTGACGTCTCTCCAGCTCAGCCTCTGCTTCCTGCTGAGCTCTTTGACGTCTCTTGAGCTCATTCTCTGCTTCCTGCTGAGCTCTCTGACGTCTCTCCAGCTCAGCCTCTGCTTCCTTCTGAGCTCTCTGATGACGTCTCTCTAGCTCAGCCTCTGCTTCCTGCTGAGCTCTCCGACCTCTCTCCAGCTCAGCCTCTGCTTCCCGCTGAGCTCTCTGACGTCTTTCCAGCTCAGCCCCTGCTTCCCGCTGAGCTCTCCAACGTCTCTTGAGCTCAGCCTCTGCTTCCCACTGAGCTCTCCGACGTCTCTCTAGCTCAGCCTCTACTTCCCGCTGAGCTCTCCGACGTCTCTCTAGCTCAGCCTCTGCTTCCTGCTGAGCTCTTTGACGTCTCTCCAGCTCAGCCTCTGCTTCCTTCTGAGCTCTCTGATGACGTCTCTCTAGCTCAGCCTCTGCTTCCTGCTGAGCTCTCTGACGTCTCTCCAGCTCAGCCTCTGCTTCCTGCTGAGCTCTTTGACGTCTCTTGAGCTCATTCTCTGCTTCCTGCTGAGCTCTTTGACGTCTCTCCAGCTCAGCATCTGCTTCCTTCTGAGCTCTCTGACGACGTCTCTCTAGCTCAGCCTCTGCTTCCTGCTGAGCTCTTTGACGTCTCTCCAGCTCAGCCTCTGCTTCCTTCTGAGCTCTCTGATGACGTCTCTCTAGCTCAGCCTCTGCTTCCTGCTGAGCTCTCCAACGTCTCTTGAGCTCAGCCTCTGCTTCCCACTGAGCTCTCCGACGTCTCTCCAGCTCAGCCTCTGCTTCCTGCTGAGCTCTCCGACGTCTCTCTAGCTCAGCCTCTGCTTCCCGCTGAGCTCTCCGACATCTCTCTAGCTCAGCCTCTACTTCCCGCTGAGCTCTCCGACGTCTCTCCAGCTCAGCCTCTGCTTCCCGCTGAGCTCTCCGACGTCTCTCTAGCTCAGCCTCTGCTTCCCGCTGAGCTCTCCGACCTCTCTTCCAACTAGCCTCGTAGTAGCCCCAGCAGTAGCGGAGAAGGCCCAGGCATACAGGGATGGCATCGAGCACAACGTCATGGAAGGTGAAATTCATGTTGCAGACACTTAGCCGTTCCCTAGGAGGAGAAACAGAAATTGTGGTCAAATGCTCACAGGGAAGGTTCCAGGAAGGTTAAAGTTGATAAATACCTTCAGGTGTTTCTGTTTGCATGAACAGGCTGGTTCTCCAGCCGCCCTGGGAATTCCATCTGCTCTCCCAGCAGAGCTCCAGGGATCCCTAGACATGGGTCTCCAGGGTACTCATCACTTTCCCCTCACCCTGACACCTGAACCGTTTTCCCCTTCTTTCTGTGAATTCTCTGGATGTTCAGCGCTTCCTACCCCCGGGACGGTCTGTGCTGGGGACCGGCTGCTTCAAGTCTCCACCGGAAGAGAGAAGAGGACAACTCCCCAGTGACCGAGCCCCCGAGCGCTGCAGGGACAGACCCGACCGCACTGTGCTCCCTGCCTCCTCTGCCTTTTCCCTGGAGAGGTTCCACTGCCAAACCCCAAAGGGACGGCAATCAAGCCGGGACTTAAAGACCGTCCTGAAGGATCACAGAGCAAACGAGCAGGGAGCTGAATTGGAAAGGAGTTTCTGCAGCCAGGCCAGGAGGCCTCCTACAAACCCTGCAGGCAGCAATCGAGCATTCGGGAAATAAATACGACCGGGGAGACAGAGCCCTGGGCAAGGCTGGCAGAGTTAAACCAACACGGGAAACCTCTGGGCATTTCCCAGCAGAATTGATCCAGAGGGCGGGAGAAGAGGAGCTGACAAACCCCTGGAGAACTGGAGGCCCTTCCATGGAGATTAAAATCCTAGAATCCTAGACTATTAGTGTTGGGAGGGACCTTAAAGATCACCCAGTTCCAACCCCCCTGCCCTGGGCAGGGACATCCCACTAGATCAGGGGCTCCGAGGCCCCTCAGACCTGGCCTCGAACACCTCCAGGGATGGAGCAGCCACAGCTTCCCCAGGCAACCTGTTCCAAGGCCTCCCCACTCTCATGGTGAAGAAATTCTCCCTAATATCTAGCCTAAACGCGCCCCTCTCCAGTTTATCCCCATTCCCCTCATCCTATCCCCACAAGCCTTTGTGAACAATCCCTCTCCAGCTTTCCTGGAGCCCCTTCAGGTGCTGGAAGGTCTCTAGAAGGTCTCCTTGGAGCCTTCTCTTCTCCAGGCTGAACAAGACCAACTCTCTCAGTCTGTCCTCGTATGGGAGGCTCTCCAGCCCTCTGATCAGCTCCGTAGCCTCCCGTGGCCCTGCTGCAACAGCTCCATCTCCTTCTCGTGCTGAGGATCCAGAACTGGACACAGAACCCCAGCTGAGGTCTCACCAGAAAGGATCAGAGGGGCACAGTCCCTTCCTTTGCCCTGCTGGCCACACTTCCGATGCAGCCCAGGATACGATTGGCTTTCTGGGCTGTGAGCGCACTTTGCTGGCTCATGTCGAGCTTCTCCTCAACCAAAACCCCGAGCAATCACTGCCCAGAAGCAGACACGGGCAGAGCTGACTTACCCTTCACGCAGACAACTGGTACCGCAGCAGAAGTGGTAGCGGGCTCTGCGAAACCCAAATCGCAGCCGAAAGGCGTTTATCACGCACTGAGAAAGGCGCAGGCAGCTCCCGGTGGAGAGACCTCCTGCCTCCTCCAGGTCCTCCTGGAGAATGACTCCAGAGGGGGCTTTGCCCTGGACAGCTGAGAGGTCTCCTAGGACACAGGGCAGCATCACAGAGGGTGACATCACAGAGGCCACAGCCAGCGGCCAACGTGTCACTGGCCCACAGGCCCAGGCATCCCACACCTCAGATCAGGAGTTGCTGCACTTGTTCCACTCCACTGCACGGCCACACACTGGCTTTGTAGCTGATGCAGACGCTGCTCCCTGGCCCCTTCTGAAGAGCAAGGAATAAAATAGACCAGGAATTTCCACCTCCCGGTGACGTTTGGGATCCTTACGTGTGGCCATAAATTTCTTGAGAAGTTTGTCTGTGCAGGAGACGTGATGAAATGTTGGAAGAAACCAAGTGGATCTTGGGGGAAGGAGGCCGACTTGCTCCGATTGCTGGGAATTCTCTAACCCGTCCCTGTTTCCATTCATCACTGTCCTTTCTCCCAGGGTTTGGAACTGCTCTGTAGTCCAGAGGCAGCTGCTGTGCAGTTCCTGAGGGTGAAGAGCGGGAGTTGATTTCAGCAGCTCAACAGCTTCTCAGTTTTCTGGAGGAGCACTCTGTCACATGGAAATCATAGAATCATAGAACAACCAGGTTGGAAGGGACCTGTCGGATCTTCTGGTGCAACCATTCCTATCAAACGCTAAACCAAGTCCCTCAAGACCTCATCCACCCGTGCCTTAAACACCTCCAGGGAAGGTGGGTCTCCTAGGACCCTTTTGGAGCCCCCCAGGAACCCTCTAGGACCCCCTAGAAGCCCTCTAGGGACCTCTGGGTTCCTCTAGGACACCCCAGAACCCCCGCAGAGACCCCAGTACCCCTCGAGGGCTCAGCAGAGCCCCTTTAGGGAGCTCCAGGCCGCCTCTCGAGCTCCCCAGGACCAATTTGGGGAGAAAAAAGGGAAATTAGCTTCCCCGCTCTGTGCTGCCGCCGTGTGGCCGCATCGCGGTACTGCAGGGGGCTCCAGAGTCTCTTCCACAAGCGGCTCCTGTTCACTACTTCATAGAATCATAGAAAAACCAGGTTGGAAGAGACCCATCGGACCATCGAGTCCAACCATTCCTATCAAACACTAAACCAAGTCCCTCAGTACCTCATCCACCTGTGCCTTAAACACCTCCAGGGAAGGGGAATCAACCACCTCCCTGGGCAGCCTATTCCAATGCCCAATGACCCTTTGTGTGAAAAACTTCCTCCTAATCTCCAGCCTAAATCTCCCCTGGCAGAGCTTGAGGCCATTCCCTCTTGTCCTGTCCCCTGTCACTTGGGAGAAGAGACCAGATCCCTCCCCTCTACAACCTCCTTTCAGGTAGTTGTAGAGAGCACTGAGGTCTCCTCTCAGCCTCCTCTTCTCCAGGCTAAACAACCCCAGCTCTCTCAGCCGCTCCTCATAGGGCCTGTTCTCCAGCCCCTTCGCCAGCTTCATCGCTCTTCTCTGGACTCGCTCCAGAGCCTCAACATCCTTCTTGTGCTGAGGGGCCCACAACTGAACACAGGATTCAAGGAGTGGCCTCACCAGTGCTGAGTACAGAGGGAGAATCACCTCCCTGGACCTGCTGGTCACACCATTTCTGATCCAAGCCAAGATGCCATTGGCCTTCTTGGCCACCTGGGCACACTGCTGGCTCATGGTCAGTCGGCTGTCAACCAACACCCCCAGGTCCCTCTCCTCCTGGCAGTTTTCCAGCCAGGCTTCTCCCAGCCTGTAGCTCTGCATAGGGTTGTTGTGCCCCAAGTGCAGGACCCGGCATTTGGCTGTGTTAAACCTCATGCCATTGGACTCAGCCCAGCGGTCCAGCCTGTTCAGGTCCCTTTGCAGAGCCTCCCTACCCTCCAGCAGATCCACACTTCCACACAGCTTTGTGTCATCTGCAAACTTGCTAAGGGTACCCTCAATGCCTTCATCCAGGTCGTTGATGAAGACATTGAACAGGGCTGGACCCAGCACTGAGCCCTGGGGAACCCCACTTGTCACTGGCCTCCAGCTGGATTTAACGCCATTTCCCACCACTCTCTGGGCCCGGCCATCCAGCCAGTTTCCTACCCAGGAGAGTGTGCTCCTGTCCAGGCCAGAGGCTGACAGTTTCCGTAGCAGAATGCTGTGAGAGACTGTGTCAAAGGCTTTACTGAAGTCCAGAAAGACCACATCCACAGCCTTTCCCTCATCCAGCAGCCGAGTGACTTTGTCATAGAAGGCGATCAGGTTGGTTTGAAGGCGATCTTCTGCTCACCCCGTTCCGGGTGTGGTGGAAATAGACTTTGGAGACAAAAATCCTGGAGCTGAGAGAGACCCGCAGGCGGCCAAGAATGATGTGTGAGCAGAGACAAGAAACAGGAGGAGCCAATCAGGAGTGCAACAGCAGCAGTGATGCTAGGGGAGGGGGGAAGCACTGGTGCTGCATTTACTTACTACAAACATTGGGATCCCAGAGGTGCCGGTACTCGGTGTCTCCTACAGACACTCCAATGGCTGCCCAGATGTGCAGACACTCGATGGCTCCTGACACCCCAACATCTGCCCAGATGTGCAGGCACTCGGCATGGATCCCGTGTCCCATCGGGAACGATGGCCTTGGCCAAGCAGGGTTTGCAGCTCAGCTTTGTGTCCCTTGGCCCTGGGCTCTGCTCAGCGCCGGGGAGGAAGGTAGGGAAGGCTCAGCAAAGCCAAAGGCAAGAGTCTGTGCTGGGTTGAGAGTGACCCAAACACAACTCCAGCCTGGGTGGAGAATGGGTCGGGAGCAGCCCTGAGGAGAGGGACTTGGGGGGCTGGGGGAGGAGAAGCTCCACATGAGCCATAGCCTGTCCTGGGCTGCATCCAGCAGGGCCAGGAAGGGGAATTGTGCCCCTCTGCTCTGCTCTGCTCTGCTCTGGGGGAGATCCCACCTGGAGCCCTGAGTCCAGTTCTGGAGTCCTCAGCACAGGAAGGACATGAGTGTGTTGGAGCGAGTCTAGAGGAGGCCACAAAGATGCTCTGAGGGCTGGAGCACCTCCTATAAGAGGCCAGGCTGGCCCGAGAAGCGGAGGCTGCCCCGCGGCCGGAGGCGTAGAACGTGAGGCTGGATGGAGCTTTGACGCAATGGGAGGTGTCGCTGTCTGGACTTGGGAAGATGCTTGAAGCCGAAGCAGCGCAGGCTGCTCTCGCCAGCCTGGAGCAGCACCGAACATGAGCTACGGGAAGAAAAGAGCAGTTCAGGTGATAAGAAAAGCGTATGAGAGAAAGATCTTCTAGAAAGTTACTTGTTCGGTTTTTCCAACCATCAGGTCAGGGGAGAGCGCGAACGCAGTCCCCACTACCACAAATTCTGCCGTCGAGTTTCCCGCATTTGGTTGTCCTGGAGCAGCCCTTTCCTCCCCTGAGGAAGTGTGCCAGGCTGGGTGCCCTGAACTCATGCTCTCCCTTCTTGTCCCAGCTGATCCGGGATTACTCGACTCCCCCAAACGAGGAGCTGTCACGGGACCTGGTGGCCAAGCTGAAGCCACACATCAGGTGAGGGTACGGTGCAATCTGTGGGTCGCCTCTCTGGGTTGGTGTCCACCCAAACTGGGCTGATTTTCCTGGAATTCTGGGTTCTGTCTCACAGCCCACCACCCCCAGCCCGTCTACATCCTCCCGTTTTCCTGTCCCTGCCCTCCCAGTTGCTCTGGATCTCAGCTCATCTCCTCCCTCCAGCTTCCTGAACCAGTGTCGGCCTCTCTCCGCCAGCATGGGCAATGCCATTAAGTTCCTCAAGAAGGAGATTTCCAGCCTCCCTGACACCCTGAGAGAGGAGGAGGTGAGTGACCTCACGTGAGCAGCTGGGACCTGCTCTCTGCTGTGACTGGTGGCACTGGAGCAGCTCTGACTGCAGGACGGTCAGAGGGACAACCCTGGCATGGGATGAGCTGGGAGAAGTGGTGGGATGAGGCAGAGCTGAGGAGGGTGAATCAGAGAATCATAGAACAACCAGGTTGGAAGAGACCCATCGGATCATCGAGTCCAACCATTCCACATCCACAGCCTTTCCCTCATCCAGCAGCCGAGTCACTTTATCATAGAAGGTGATCAGATTAGTTTGGCAAGACCTGCCTTTTGTGAACCCATGTTGAAGAAGACGTGGCCATGGGTTTCACCAGAGGCTTCAGTGGCCATAGCCACCCAGAAAGACCTGGACACCATGACCTGTGCTGAGCAGGTAGGACAGTACAGGAAGGACATGGATCTTTTGGAGCGAGTCCAGAGGAGGCCATGGAGATGATCTAAAGGCTGGAGCACCTCCCATACGAGGACAGGCTGAGAGAGGTGGGGTTGTCCAGCTTGGAGAAGAGAAGGCTCTGGGGAGACCTTAAAGCAGCCTCCAATACTGGAAAGGGTTCCAGAAAAGTTGGGGAGGGGCTCCTGATCAGGGAGTGCAGGGATAGGGTGAGGGAGAAGAGGTTTGAGCTGAAAGATGGGAGATTGAGAAGAGATCTTAGGCAGAAATGTTTTCCTGTGAGGGTGGGGAGTTCCTAGCCCAGGTTGCCCAGAGCCGTGGTGGCTGCCCCATCCCTGGAGGTGTTCAAGGCCAGGTTGGATGGGGCTTGGAGCAACCTGATCCAATGGGAAGTGTCCCTGCCCATGGTGGAGGATTGGAAGTGGATGAGCTTTGATGTCCCTTGGAACCCAAACCCTTCCACAATTCCATGAGTCTATGACTGAAGCTCCTGAGGAGCAGGGGCCTACAATGGGAGAAGCTGCCCATGCCTGGGTAAGAGACTCCGGAGGAGCTGGAAGTCCAGCTGGTGCTGTGCCCCACAGTTTGGCCACAAGGGCCGTGGGAGCCAGGCACTGAGAGCTGCCCTTCCCACCAGGACAGTGCTGGTAAAGTCATGGATGAAGAATCATGAATCCATGGAATGGTTTGTGTAGAAAGTGACCTCAAAGCTCATCTGTTTCTAACCTCCTGCCACAGGCACAGACATCTCAGACTGGACCAGGTTGCTCAAAGCCCCGTCCAACCTGGCCTTCAACACCTCCAGGGATGGGGCAGCCACCACTGCTCTGGGCAAGAACAACATGTTTGTTCAGTGCTCCTTCTACCTCCTGTGCAAAAAGCTCCTCAGAAGCCCAGTGGGTGCAGAGCAAGGGCTGGGTTAGTGGGACACAGCAGGAGGACCCCTGAGGCAGCATGGGCAGTGGGCAGAGAGGAGCTGGACTGGAGTCTGAGTAGTAAGATCATGGGATGACCAGAGTGACTGCCTCTGGAGGTGTGGGGAGAGCTGCAGAGATCCTGATGGCAGCTGGGACACACGGAGAGGAGCTGTGATCTGCTGGGAAGGAGCCGTTTGGGAGCAGGGCAGGGCTCTCTGCTCACAGGCAGAGCTGAGCCCACGAGGGACAGCAGAGCATCCAGCAGGTCCAGGGAGGTTATTCTCCCTCTGTACTCAGCACTGGTGAGGCCGCTCCTTGAATCCTGTGTTCAGTTCTGGGCCCTTCACCACAAGAAGGATGTTGAGGCTCTGGAGCAAGTCCAGAGAAGAGCAACAAGGCTGGTGAAGGGGCTGGAGAACAGAACCTATGAGGAGCGGCTGAGAGAGCTGGGGGTGTTTAGCCTGGAGAAGAGGAGGCTGAGGGGAGACCTCATTGCTCTTTACAACTACCTGAAAGGAGGTTGTAGAGAGGAGGGAGCTGGGCTCTTCTCCCCAAGGGACAGGGGACAGGACAAGAGGGAATGGCCTCAAGCTCCACCAGAGGAGATTTAGGCTGGAGATTAGGAGGAAGTTTTTCCCACAGAGGGTCATTGGGCATTGGAATAGGCTGCCCAGGGAGGTGGTTGATGAGGTCCTGAGGGACATGCTTTAGTGTTTGATAGGAATGGTTGGACTCAATGATTCAAAGGGTCTCTTCCAACCTATTTTTTCTATGATTCTATGATTCTTTGTGGTGGTGCTGTCTCTGCAGGCCAAGGAGAAGCTGCAGGACACCATCGACAAATACCTGCGGGAAAAGATCCTTCTGGCAGCTGAAGCCATTTCCAGGTCTGCCTTTGAGAAGATAAATGACAACGATGTGATCCTGGTGTACGGATGGTAAGAGGGGGGGCAGGGGATCTAGGCGAGCATATGGAAAAAGGAGCTGGAGCAGTTGAGGGAACATGGGAAGCTCTTACAAAAGCAGTTTTCCAAGTCGGGGAAAGTCACTAGACAAGAGGGAGGGAGGGATTGTGGCCTTGGATCCAGGGACCAGAAACAGAATCATAGAACCATGGAGTGGTTTGAATGGTAAAAAGGACCTTAAAGAGATGTTGCTCCATATGGGCTGGATGTACCGGGATAAGAGATGTCGCTCCATGAGGGCTGGATGTGCCCAGGGAGCCATGGTGGCAGCCAGGGCCTCACAGTGCCTGCTGTGCTGCACCTACTGGCCACTGGGTGCTTCAGAACTGTTCCTGGGCCCAGATCCCATGCTTGGCCCTTGGGAAAGCTCCTGCCTGGCTGGCACGTGATGAATCCTGTGCCGGACCCAGTGCCAAGGGCAGTCCTGGTGCTGGTCTGCGCCTCAGGGCGATGTCAGCAGTGCAAGCAGCCACGTGGGCTCCTCACTGTTGTCTGTCAGCTCTTCCCTGGTGAACCGCACGTTGTGCGACGCTCACGCCAAGAAGGGCCGGGCGTTCCGCGTGATCGTGGTGGACAGCCGGCCGCGGCTGGAGGGCCGGGAGACGCTGCGGCGGCTGGTGCGTCAGGGCATCCACTGCACCTACGTGATGATCAACGCCATCTCGTACGTGCTGCCAGAGGTGAGGGGCTTGGAGAGCGGGACTGTGCCAAGGGCTGGGGGGGTGCCGACAGGATTAAAGGCAGTCACGGATCCCTGTGTTTTGCCTCGCAGGTGTCCAAAGTGCTGCTGGGAGCCCACGCGCTCCTGGCCAACGGCTCCGTCATGTCCCGTGTGGGGACATCCCAGATAGCGCTGGTCTCCAAGGCCTATAACGTCCCCGTCCTGGTGTGCTGCGAGACCTACAAGTTCTGTGAGCGCGTGCAGACGGACTCTTTTGTCTCCAATGAGCTGGGTACGGCTTCCATCCCCTCCCTCCCCTTCTTCCTCTTCCTCCTTCTGCCTGAGAGGGAGTGGTCTGCCCTGTCATTGTCCTTCTTGGAGGGCAACCAAGCAGGAGGATTCCTTTGATAGGAATGGTTGGACTAGAAGATCGGATGGGTCCCTTCCAACCTGGTTGTTCTATGATTCTAGGAGGGCAGGACGAAGAGTTGTCATTTGTCTCTCCGCAGATGATCCTGATGACCTGATCGTGCTGCGGAAGGGCCAGGCGCAGCTGGGTGGCTGGGCAGAGAACAAGTCCCTGCGCCTCCTCAACCTGGTCTACGACGTGACACCTCCCGACCTGGTGGATCTGGTCATCACGGACCTGGGCATGATCCCCTGCACCTCGGTGCCTGTCGTCTTGCGCGTCAAGAACGTAGATCAGTAGGAGGGACGGCTGCATGAACACCAATAAACTGACCCTCATAAAAGGCCTCGTCTGTCTCTGTGTTGCGCCAGCGTGTGCCCCGTGGGCTCCTATGTGGGGTCCAAACTGAGCTGGAACGTAGGGGTGGGGGGGATGAAGTGTAGGTATGTAAAGATTCTGCCCCCCTCTACACTTCATGCAGAGTGTTGTGGTTAAGAAAGGTTTAATCTACCGTTTAACCATAGAGCCAGGGGAGAGCGCGAACGCAGTCCCCCACTACCACAAATTATGCAGTCGAGTTTCCCGCATTTGGGGAAATCGCAGGGGTCAGCACACCCGGAGTGCAAAGGATGAGCCTCGCCCTGGGAAAACCACTTGCTTGATCATGGTGTCTCCCCTGCCAGGTAAGTATGTCTTCCTCCCTCCGCCCCGGCGCTCCCCACCGCGACGCACTCCCCTCAAAGACACGGACACCCGACGCCCGCCCTCTCGTTGGCTCCAATACCGCTCTCCTCCACTCGCCCCACCTTGTGCCACCCCGCGGCGACCTCGCACCGCCCGTTCCACCCGCGCCCGCCCGTGTGTGTGGGGCCGTTTGTGTCGCGTGGCGCCGCTGGAAGACCTAGTTTGCATAGACACGCCCCTCTCCATACGAGACCACGCCCAGACCGGAGGGGAGCGCGTCTCTGGGCCGCGGTGCCAGACATCTGGCCCCGCCCTCTCCCTCCAGGCCCCGCCCCGATGCACACGCACAGGGCAGCGCCCCCTGGCGGCGCGGCGGACGATCCTCCCACCCCTTCCCGCCTGGAAGAGTAGAGTTTAATCAATGGGCGAGACCAGGCCGCCAGGGGGCGCCTGGCAGTGTTGGAGCAAGAATCCAAAACTTTATTATATATAGTAATTTGAGTGAGCTGCGAATCAAGAAAAGAAGTGATTTAAACGTATGTAGTAGTTTCAAAGTTACAAGAAATCTTAAAAGCTAGTGGTGTAGGAAAAAGTGTTAGTTACTTAGGAATGCTAAGAAGATAACACTAACGGCACTTCGTTAAAACAGGAGACCGTAAATCGCTCAAGTAGCAAGGTAAGAATGGAGTCTACCGAGCTAGAGTTAATTAAAGTAGAGATAGAAGGAAACTGGCAGTAGATTCACGTTGGACATTTGCCCAAAAGAAGAAAGGTAAAAAGTTCACAATAAAAAAATCATTTTTTCCTCTGAGGATGATGAGGGAACCTTCCTCTTCACGACCAGCAGAAGGAGGTACGCAAGCGCAGTAGGAGCTGATAAAAAACTTGCTGCTGAGGTCATCGAAACATACGTATGCATTGGGCAATGATGTAACCTGTTGAATATACATTAGATTGCGAAACCTCACGAGAATAAATATCGGTCGAGTTATAACAGTGTTGGGGGATCAGATTTGCGAAACTATTCCCTGATCCCTGGGCCCCCCCCCCCCAATAAAGCACCAAGATATAACCCTCACAAGAGTGTTATGTGTTTATCGTCACGCCGATGCTAACATGGTCACTATATTAATTTCTGATCGTTGGAGAAGGAATTCTTGCTTCACGTGCCAAGACTCAGCTGGGGTGGCCTGACATGGTGGGGTTGGGTCCTTGTATTTCCTGTCCCTGAAGGAACTGCTGCAGGTGTTCTTTGTGCTCCCAATAGCAACGATCCAATATTTTCCGGTTTTCTCGAATCACCTGCAACTGTCTCTGGATTATTTTCATATCCCCGCGTAGTGTTGCATCCGGCACCTTGAGTTGCCCCTTCTCAGCCTCGAATTGCTCCTTCTCAGCCTCGAGTTGCTCCTTCTCCCTCTTCAGTTGCCGTTGGTCTGTTTGAAGGCTCTCCAGACCATACAGCACGACGAGCTTATTCAGCCGCAACTCCTCTCGATCTGCTTTTAAGTCATCCCATTCCATACTCAGTCGAACCCTCTCCCTCTCCATCACCTCCCAATCTCTAAGACGATGTCTCACCAGCTCAGCCTCTGCTTCCTGCTGAGCTCTCTGACGTCTCTTGAGCTCATTCTTTGCTTCCTGCTGAGCTCTTTGACGTCTCTCCAGCTCAGCCTCTGCTTCCTGCTGAGCTCTTTGACGTCTCTCCAGCTCAGCATCTGCTTCCTTCTGAGCTCTCTGACGACGTCTCTCTAGCTCAGCCTCTGCTTCCTGCTGAGCTCTTTGACGTCTCTCCAGCTCAGCCTCTGCTTCCTGCTGAGCTCTCCAACCTCTCTCCAGCTCAGCCTCTGCTTCCTGCTGAGCTCTTTGACGTCTCTCCAGCTCATTCTCTGCTTCCTGCTGAGCTCTCTGACGTCTTTCCAGCTCAGCCTCTGCTTCCTTCTGAGCTCTCTGACGACGTCTCTCCAGCTCAGCCTCTGCTTCCTGCTGAGCTCTTTGAAGTCTCTTGAGCTCATTCTCTGCTTCCCGCTGAGCTCTTTGACGTCTCTCCAGTTCAGCCTCTGCTTCCTGCTGAGCTCTCCGACGTCTCTCCAGCTCAGCATCTGCTTCCTTCTGAGCTCTCTGACGACGTCTCTCTAGCTCAGCCTCTGCTTCCTGCTGAGCTCTCTGACGTCTCTCCAGTTCAGCCTCTGCTTCCTGCTGAGCTCTTTGACGTCTCTCCAGCTCAGCCTCTGCTTCCTTCTGAGCTCTCTGATGACGTCTCTCTAGCTCAGCCTCTGCTTCCTGCTGAGCTCTCCAACCTCTCTCCAGCTCAGCCTCTGCTTCCTGCTGAGCTCTCTGACGTCTTTCCAGCTCAGCCCCTGCTTCCCGCTGAGCTCTCCAACGTCTCTTGAGCTCAGCCTCTGCTTCCTGCTGAGCTCTCCGACGTCTCTCCAGCTCAGCCTCTGCTTCCCGCTGAGCTCTCCGACGTCTCTCTAGCTCAGCCTCTGCTTCCCGCTGAGCTCTCCGACGTCTCTCTAGCTCAGCCTCTGCTTCCCGCTGAGCTCTCCGACCTCTCTTCCAACTAGCCTCGTAGTAGCCCCAGCAGTAGCGGAGAAGGCCCAGGCATACAGGGATGGCATCGAGCACAACGTCATGGAAGGTGAAATTCATGTTGCAGACACTTAGCTGTTCCCTAGGAGGAGAAACAGAAATTGTGGTCAAATGCTCACAGGGAAGGTTCCAGGAAGGTTAAAGTTGATAAATACCTTCAGGTGTTTCTGTTTGCATGAACAGGCTGGTTCTCCAGCCGCCCTGGGAATTCCATCTGCTCTCCCAGCAGAGCTCCAGGGATCCCTAGACATGGGTCTCCAGGGTACTCATCACTTTCCCCTCACCCTGACACCTGAACCGTTTTCCCCTTCTTTCTGTGAATTCTCTGGATGTTCAGCGCTTCCTACCCCCGGGACGGTCTGTGCTGGGGACCGGCTGCTTCAAGTCTCCACCAGAAGAGAGAAGAGGACAACTCCCCAGTGACCGAGCCCCCGAGCGCTGCAGGGACAGACCCGACCGCACTGTGCTCCCTGCCTCCTCTGCCTTTTCCCTGGAGAGGTTCCACTGCCAAACCCCAAAGGGACGGCAATCAAGCCGGGACTTAAAGACCGTCCTGAAGGATCACAGAGCAAACGAGCAGGGAGCTGAATTGGAAAGGAGTTTCTGCAGCCAGGCCAGGAGGCCTCCTACAAACCCTGCAGGCAGCAATCGAGCATTCGGGAAATAAATACGACCGGGGAGACAGAGCCCTGGGCAAGGCTGGCAGAGTTAAACCAACACGGGAAACCTCTGGGCATTTCCCAGCAGAATTGATCCAGAGGGCGGGAGAAGAGGAGCTGACAAACCCCTGGAGAACTGGAGGCCCTTCCATGGAGATTAAAATCCTAGAATCCTAGACTATTAGTGTTGGGAGGGACCTTAAAGATCACCCAGTTCCAACCCCCCTGCCCTGGGCAGGGACATCCCACTAGATCAGGGGCTCCGAGGCCCCTCAGACCTGGCCTCGAACACCTCCAGGGATGGAGCAGCCACAGCTTCCCCGGGCAACCTGTTCCAAGGCCTCCCCACTCTCATGGTGAAGAAATTCTCCCTAATATCTAGCCTAAACGCGCCCCTCTCCAGTTTATCCCCATTCCCCTCATCCTATCCCCACAAGCCTTTGTGAACAATCCCTCTCCAGCTTTCCTGGAGCCCCTTCAGGTGCTGGAAGGTCTCTAGAAGGTCTCCTTGGAGCCTTCTCTTCTCCAGGCTGAACAAGACCAACTCTCTCAGTCTGTCCTCGTATGGGAGGCTCTCCAGCCCTCTGATCAGCTCCGTAGCCTCCCGTGGCCCTGCTGCAACAGCTCCATCTCCTTCTCGTGCTGAGGATCCAGAACTGGACACAGAACCCCAGCTGAGGTCTCACCAGAAAGGATCAGAGGGGCACAGTCCCTTCCTTTGCCCTGCTGGCCACACTTCCGATGCAGCCCAGGATACGATTGGCTTTCTGGGCTGTGAGCGCACTTTGCTGGCTCATGTCGAGCTTCTCCTCAACCAAAACCCCAAGCAATCACTGCCCAGAAGCAGACACGGGCAGAGCTGACTTACCCTTCACGCAGACAAGATTTTCTGTTCCAGCAGAAGTGGTAGCGGCCTCTGCGAAACCCAAATCGCAGCCGAAAGGCGTTTATCACGCACTGAGAAAGGCGCAGGCAGCTCCCGGTGGAGAGACCTCCTGCCTCCTCCAGGTCCTCCTGGAGAATGACTCCAGAGGGGGCTTTGCCCTGGACAGCTGAGAGGTCTCCTAGGACACAGGGCAGCATCACAGAGGGTGACATCACAGAGGCCACAGCCAGCGGCCAACGTGTCACTGGCCCACAGGCCCAGGCATCCCACACCTCAGATCAGGAGTTGCAGGACAGCATCACAGAGGGTGACATCACAGAGGCCACAGCCAGTGGCCAACGTGTCACTGGCCCACAGGCATCCCACACCTCAGATCAGGAGTTGCTGCACTTGTTCCACTCCACTGCACGGCCACACACTGGCTTTGTAGCTGATGCAGACGCTGCTCCCTGGCCCCTTCTGAAGAGCAAGGAATAAAATAGACCAGGAATTTCCACCTCCCGGTGACGTTTGGGATCCTTACGTGTGGCCATAAATTTCTTGAGAAGTTTGTCTGTGCAGGAGACGTGATGAAATGTTGGAAGAAACCAAGTGGATCTTGGGGGAAGGAGGCCGACTTGCTCCGATTGCTGGGAATTCTCTAACCTGTCCCTGTTTCCATTCATCACTGTCCTTTCTCCCAGGGTTTGGAACTGCTCTGTAGTCCAGAGGCAGCTGCTGTGCAGTTCCTGAGGGTGAAGAGCGGGAGTTGATTTCAGCAGCTCAACAGCTTCTCAGTTTTCTGGAGGAGCACTCTGTCACATGGAAATCATAGAATCATAGAACAACCAGGTTGGAAGGGACCTGTCGGATCTTCTGGTCCAACCATTCCTATCAAACGCTAAACCAAGTCCCTCAAGACCTCATCCACCCGTGCCTTAAACACCTCCAGGGAAGGTGGGTCTCCTAGGACCCTTTTGGAGCCCCCCAGGAACCCTCTAGGACCCCCTAGAAGCCCTCTAGGGACCTCTGGGTTCCTCTAGGACACCCCAGAACCCCCGCAGAGACCCCAGTACCCCTCGAGGGCTCAGCAGAGCCCCTTTAGGGAGCTCCAGGCCGCCTCTCGAGCTCCCCAGGACCAATTTGGGGAGAAAAATGGGAAATTAGCTTCCCCGCTCTGTGCTGCCGCCGTGTGGCCGCATCGCGGTACTGCAGGGGGCTCCAGAGTCTCTTCCACAAGCGGCTCCTGTTCACTACTTCATAGAATCATAGAAAAACCAGGTTGGAAGAGACCCATCGGACCATCGAGTCCAACCATTCCTATCAAACACTAAACCAAGTCCCTCAGTACCTCATCCACCTGTGCCTTAAACACCTCCAGGGAAGGGGAATCAACCACCTCCCTGGGCAGCCTATTCCAATGCCCAATGACCCTTTGTGTGAAAAACTTCCTCCTAATCTCCAGCCTAAATCTCCCCTGGAGGAGCTTGAGGCCATTCCCTCTTGTCCTGTCCCCTGTCACTTGGGAGAAGAGACCAGCTCCCTCCCCTCTACAACCTCCTTTCAGGTAGTTGTAGAGAGCACTGAGGTCTCCTCTCAGCCTCCTCTTCTCCAGGCTAAACAACCCCAGCTCTCTCAGCCGCTCCTCATAGGGCCTGTTCTCCAGCCCCTTCGCCAGCTTCATCGCTCTTCTCTGGACTCGCTCCAGAGCCTCAACATCCTTCTTGTGCTGAGGGGCCCACAACTGAACACAGGATTCAAGGAGTGGCCTCACCAGTGCTGAGTACAGAGGGAGAATCACCTCCCTGGACCTGCTGGTCACACCATTTCTGATCCAAGCCAAGATGCCATTGGCCTTCTTGGCCACCTGGGCACACTGCTGGCTCATGGTCAGTCGGCTGTCAACCAACACCCCCAGGTCCCTCTCCTCCTGGCAGTTTTCCAGCCAGGCTTCTCCCAGCCTGTAGCTCTGCATAGGGTTGTTGTGCCCCAAGTGCAGGACCCGGCATTTGGCTGTGTTAAACCTCATGCCATTGGACTCTGCCCAGCGGTCCAGCCTGTTCAGGTCCCTTTGCAGAGCCTCCCTACCCTCCAGCAGATCCACACTTCCACACAGCTTTGTGTCATCTGCAAACTTGCTAAGGGTACCCTCAATGCCTTCATCCAGGTCGTTGATGAAGACATTGAACAGGGCTGGACCCAGCACTGAGCCCTGGGGAACCCCACTTGTCACTGGCCTCCAGCTGGATTTAACACCATTTCCCACCACTCTCTGGGCCCGGCCATCCAGCCAGTTTCCTACCCAGGAGAGTGTGCTCCTGTCCAGGCCAGAGGCTGACAGTTTCCGTAGCAGAATGCTGTGAGAGACTGTGTCAAAGGCTTTACTGAAGTCCAGAAAGACCACATCCACAGCCTTTCCCTCATCCAGCAGCCGAGTGACTTTGTCATAGAAGGCGATCAGGTTGGTTTGAAGGCGATCTTCTGCTCACCCCGTTCCGGGTGTGGTGGAAATAGACTTTGGAGACAAAAATCCTGGAGCTGAGAGAGACCCGCAGGCGGCCAAGAATGATGTGTGAGCAGAGACAAGAAACAGGAGGAGCCAATCAGGAGTGCAACAGCAGCAGTGATGCTAGGGGAGGGGGGAAGCACTGGTGCTGCATTTACTTACTACAAACATTGGGATCCCAGAGGTGCCGGTACTCGGTGTCTCCTACAGACACTCCAATGGCTGCCCAGATGTGCAGACACTCGATGGCTCCTGACACCCCAACATCTGCCCAGATGTGCAGGCACTCGGCATGGATCCCGTGTCCCATCGGGAACGATGGCCTTGGCCAAGCAGGGTTTGCAGCTCAGCTTTGTGTCCCTTGGCCCTGGGCTCTGCTCAGCGCCGGGGAGGAAGGTAGGGAAGGCTCAGCAAAGCCAAAGGCAAGAGTCTGTGCTGGGCTGAGAGTGACCCAAACACAACTCCAGCCTGGGTGGAGAATGGGTCGGGAGCAGCCCTGAGGAGAGGGACTTGGGGGGCTGGGGGAGGAGAAGCTCCACATGAGCCATAGCCTGTCCTGGGCTGCATCCAGCAGGGCCAGGAAGGGGAATTGTGCCCCTCTGCTCTGCTCTGCTCTGCTCTGGGGGAGATCCCACCTGGAGCCCTGAGTCCAGTTCTGGAGTCCTCAGCACAGGAAGGACATGAGTGTGTTGGAGCGAGTCTAGAGGAGGCCACAAAGATGCTCTGAGGGCTGGAGCACCTCCTATAAGAGGCCAGGCTGGCCCGAGAAGCGGAGGCTGCCCCGCGCCCGGAGACGTAGAACGTGAGGCTGGATGGAGCTTTGACGCAATGGGAGGTGTCGCTGTCTGGACTTGGGAAGATGCTTGAAGCCGAAGCAGCGCAGGCTGCTCTCGCCAGCCTGGAGCAGCACCGAACATGAGCTACGGGAAGAAAAGAGCAGTTCAGGTGATAAGAAAAGCGTATGAGAGAAAGATCTTCTAGAAAGTTACTTGTTCGGTTTTTCCAACCATCAGGTCAGGGGAGAGCGCGAACGCAGTCCCCACTACCACAAATTCTGCAGTCGAGTTTCCCGCATTTGGTTGTCCTGGAGCAGCCCTTTCCTCCCCTGAGGAAGTGTGCCAGGCTGGGTGCCCTGAACTCATGCTCTCCCTTCTTGTCCCAGCTGATCCGGGATTACTCGACTCCCCCAAACGAGGAGCTGTCACGGGACCTGGTGGCCAAGCTGAAGCCACACATCAGGTGAGGGTACGGTGCAATCTGTGGGTCGCCTCTCTGGGTTGGTGTCCACCCAAACTGGGCTGATTTTCCTGGAATTCTGGGTTCTGTCTCACAGCCCACCACCCCCAGCCCGTCTGCATCCTCCCGTTTTCCTGTCCCTGCCCTCCCAGTTGCTCTGGATCTCAGCTCATCTCCTCCCTGCAGCTTCCTGAACCAGTGCCGGCCTCTCTCCGCCAGCATGGGCAATGCCATTAAGTTCCTCAAGAAGGAGATTTCCAGCCTCCCTGACACCCTGAGAGAGGAGGAGGTGAGTGACCTCACGTGAGCAGCTGGGACCTGCTCTCTGCTGTGACTGGTGGCACTGGAGCAGCTCTGACTGCAGGACGGTCAGAGGGACAACCCTGGCATGGGATGAGCTGGGAGAAGTGGTGGGATGAGGCAGAGCTGAGGAGGGTGAATCAGAGAATCATAGAACAACCAGGTTGGAAGAGACCCATCGGATCATCGAGTCCAACCATTCCACATCCACAGCCTTTCCCTCATCCAGCAGCCGAGTCACTTTATCATTGAAGGTGATCAGATTAGTTTGGCAAGACCTGCCTTTTGTGAACCCATGTTGAAGAAGACGTGGCCATGGGTTTCACCAGAGGCTTCAGTGGCCATAGCCACCCAGAAAGACCTGGACACCATGACCTGTGCTGAGCAGGTAGGACAGTACAGGAAGGACATGGATCTTTTGGAGCGAGTCCAGAGGAGGCCATGGAGATGATCTAAAGGCTGGAGCACCTCCCATACGAGGACAGGCTGAGAGAGGTGGGGTTGTCCAGCTTGGAGAAGAGAAGGCTCTGGGGAGACCTTAAAGCAGCCTCCAATACTGGAAAGGGTTCCAGAAAAGTTGGGGAGGGGCTCCTGATCAGGGAGTGCAGGGATAGGGTGAGGGAGAAGAGGTTTGAGCTGAAAGATGGGAGATTGAGAAGAGATCTTAGGCAGAAATGTTTTCCTGTGAGGGTGGGGAGTTCCTAGCCCAGGTTGCCCAGAGCCGTGGTGGCTGCCCCATCCCTGGAGGTGTTCAAGGCCAGGTTGGATGGGGCTTGGAGCAACCTGATCCAATGGGAAGTGTCCCTGCCCATGGTGGAGGATTGGAAGTGGATGAGCTTTGATGTCCCTTGGAACCCAAACCCTTCCACAATTCCATGAGTCTATGACTGAAGCTCCTGAGGAGCAGGGGCCTACAATGGGAGAAGCTGCCCATGCCTGGGTAAGAGACTCCGGAGGAGCTGGAAGTCCAGCTGGTGCTGTGCCCTACAGTTTGGCCACAAGGGCCGTGGGAGCCAGGCACTGAGAGCTGCCCTTCCCACCAGGACAGTGCTGGTAAAGTCATGGATGAAGAATCATGAATCCATGGAATGGTTTGTGTAGAAAGTGACCTCAAAGCTCATCTGTTTCTAACCTCCTGCCACAGGCACAGACATCTCAGACTGGACCAGGTTGCTCAAAGCCCCGTCCAACCTGGCCTTCAACACCTCCAGGGATGGGGCAGCCACCACTGCTCTGGGCAAGAACAACATGTTTGTTCAGTGCTCCTTCTACCTCCTGTGCAAAAAGCTCCTCAGAAGCCCAGTGGGTGCAGAGCAAGGGCTGGGTTAGTGGGACACAGCAGGAGGACCCCTGAGGCAGCATGGGCAGTGGGCAGAGAGGAGCTGGACTGGAGTCTGAGTAGTAAGATCATGGGATGACCAGAGTGACTGCCTCTGGAGGTGTGGGGAGAGCTGCAGAGATCCTGATGGCAGCTGGGACACACGGAGAGGAGCTGTGATCTGCTGGGACAGGAGCAGAGCCCCTGTCCCATGGGAAGGAGCCATTTGGGAGCAGGGCAGGGCTCTCTGCTCACAGGCAGAGCTGAGCCCACGAGGGACAGCAGAGCATCCAGCAGGTCCAGGGAGGTTATTCTCCCTCTGTACTCAGCACTGGTGAGGCCGCTCCTTGAATCCTGTGTTCAGTTCTGGGCCCTTCACCACAAGAAGGATGTTGAGGCTCTGGAGCAAGTCCAGAGAAGAGCAACAAGGCTGGTGAAGGGGCTGGAGAACAGAACCTATGAGGAGCGGCTGAGAGAGCTGGGGGTGTTTAGCCTGGAGAAGAGGAGGCTGAGGGGAGACCTCATTGCTCTTTACAACTACCTGAAAGGAGGTTGTAGAGAGGAGGGAGCTGGGCTCTTCTCCCCAAGGGACAGGGGACAGGACAAGAGGGAATGGCCTCAAGCTCCACCAGAGGAGATTTAGGCTGGAGATTAGGAGGAAGTTTTTCACACAGAGGGTCATTGGGCATTGGAATAGGCTGCCCAGGGAGGTGGTTGATGAGGTCCTGAGGGACATGCTTTAGTGTTTGATAGGAATGGTTGGACTCAATGATTCAATGGGTCTCTTCCAACCTATTTTTTCTATGATTCTATGATTCTTTGTGGTGGTGCTGTCTCTGCAGGCCAAGGAGAAGCTGCAGGACACCATCGACAAATACCTGCGGGAAAAGATCCTTCTGGCAGCTGAAGCCATTTCCAGGTCTGCCTTTGAGAAGATAAATGACAACGACGTGATCCTGGTGTACGGATGGTAAGAGGGGGGGCAGGGGATCTAGGCGAGCGTATGGAAAAAGGAGCTGGAGCAGTTGAGGGAACATGGGAAGCTCTTACAAAAGCAGTTTTCCAAGTCGGGGAAAGTCACTAGACAAGAGGGAGGGAGGGATTGTGGCCTTGGATCCAGGGACCAGAAACAGAATCATAGAACCATGGAGTGGTTTGAATGGAAAAAAGGACCTTAAAGAGATGTTGCTCCATATGGGCTGGATGTACCGGGATAAGAGATGTCGCTCCATGAGGGCTGGATGTGCCCAGGGAGCCATGGTGGCAGCCAGGGCCTCACAGTGCCTGCTGTGCTGCACCTACTGGCCACTGGGTGCTTCAGAACTGTTCCTGGGCCCAGATCCCATGCTTGGCCCTTGGGAAAGCTCCTGCCTGGCTGGCACGTGATGAATCCTGTGCCGGACCCAGTGCCAAGGGCAGTCCTGGTGCTGGTCTGCGCCTCAGGGCGATGTCAGCAGTGCAAGCAGCCACGTGGGCTCCTCACTGTTGTCTGTCAGCTCTTCCCTGGTGAACCGCACGTTGTGCGACGCTCACGCCAAGAAGGGCCGGGCGTTCCGCGTGATCGTGGTGGACAGCCGGCCGCGGCTGGAGGGCCGGGAGACGCTGCGGCGGCTGGTGCGTCAGGGCATCCACTGCACCTACGTGATGATCAACGCCATCTCGTACGTGCTGCCAGAGGTGAGGGGCTTGGAGAGCGGGACTGTGCCAAGGGCTGGGGGGGTGCCGACAGGATTAAAGGCAGTCACGGATCCCTGTGTTTTGCCTCACAGGTGTCCAAAGTGCTGCTGGGAGCCCACGCGCTCCTGGCCAACGGCTCCGTCATGTCCCGTGTGGGGACATCCCAGATAGCGCTGGTCTCCAAGGCCTATAACGTCCCCGTCCTGGTGTGCTGCGAGACCTACAAGTTCTGTGAGCGCGTGCAGACGGACTCTTTTGTCTCCAATGAGCTGGGTACGGCTTCCATCCCCTCCCTCCCCTTCTTCCTCTTCCTCCTTCTGCCTGAGAGGGAGTGGTCTGCCCTGTCATTGTCCTTCTTGGAGGGCAACCAAGCAGGAGGATTCCTTTGATAGGAATGGTTGGACTAGAAGATCGGATGGGTCCCTTCCAACCTGGTTGTTCTATGATTCTAGGAGGGCAGGACGAAGAGTTGTCATTTGTCTCTCCGCAGATGATCCTGATGACCTGATCGTGCTGCGGAAGGGCCAGGCGCAGCTGGGTGGCTGGGCAGAGAACAAGTCCCTGCGCCTCCTCAACCTGGTCTACGACGTGACACCTCCCGACCTGGTGGATCTGGTCATCACGGACCTGGGCATGATCCCCTGCACCTCGGTGCCTGTCGTCTTGCGCGTCAAGAACGTAGATCAGTAGGAGGGACGGCTGCATGAACACCAATAAACTGACCCTCATAAAAGGCCTCGTCTGTCTCTGTGTTGCGCCAGCGTGTGCCCCGTGGGCTCCTATGTGGGGTCCAAACTGAGCTGGAACGTAGGGGTGGGGGGGATGAAGTGTAGGTATGTAAAGATTCTGCCCCCCTCTACACTTCATGCAGAGAGTTGTGCTTAAGTAAGGTTTAATCTAACGTTTAACCATAGAGCCAGGGGAGAGCGCGAACGCAGTCCCCCACTACCACAAATTATGCAGTCGAGTTTCCCGCATTTGGGGAAATAGCAGGAGTCATCACACCCAGAGGACAAAGGATGAAGCCTCGCCCTGGGAAAACCACCTGCTTGATCATGGTGTCTCCCCTGCCAGGTAAGTATGTCTTCCTCCCTCCGCCCCGGCGCTCCCCACCGCGACGCACTCCCCTCAAAGACACGGACACCCGACGCCCGCCCTCTCGTTGGCTCCAATACCGCTCTCCCCCACTCGCCCCACCTTGTGCCACCCCGCGGCGACCTCGAACCGCCCGTTCCACCAGCGCCCGCCCGTCTATGTGGGGCCGTTTGTGTCACGTGGCGCCGCGGGAGGACCTAGTTTGCATAGACACGCCCCTCTCCATACGAGACCACGCCCAAACCGGAGGGGAGCGCGTCTCTGGGCCGCGGTGCCAGACATCTGGCCCCGCCCTCTCCCTCCAGGCCCCGCCCCGATGCACACGCACAGGGCAGCGCCCCCTGGCGGCGCGGCGGACGATCCTCCCACCCCTTCCCGCCTGGAAGAGTAGAGTTTAATCAATGGGCGAGACCAGGCCGCCAGGGGGCGCCTGGCAGTGTTGGAGCAAGAATCCAAAACTTTATTACATATAGTAATTTGAGTGAGCTGCAAATCAAGAAAAGAAGTGATTTAAACGTATGTAGTAGTTTCAAAGTTACAAGAAATCTTAAAAGCTAGTGGTGTAGGAAAAAGTGTTAGTTACTTAGGAATGCTAAGAAGATAACACTAACGGCACTTCGTTAAAACAGGAGACCGTAAATCGCTCAAGTAGCAAGGTAAGAATGGAGTCTACCGAGCTAGAGTTAATTAAAGTAGAGATAGAAGGAAACAGGCAGTAGATTCACGTTGGACACTTGCCCAAAAGAAGAAAGGTAAAAAGTTCACAATAAAAAAATTATTTTTTCCTCTGAGGATGATGAGGGAACCTTCCTCTTCACGACCAGCAGAAGGAGGTACGCAAGCGCAGTAGGAGCTGATAAAAAACTTGCTGCTGAGGTCATCGAAACATACGTATGCATTGGGCAATGATGTAACCTGTTGAATATACATTAGATTGCGAAACCTCACGAGAATAAATATCGGTCGAGTTATAACAGTGTTGGGGGATCAGATTTGCGAAACTATTCCCTGATCCCTGGGCCCCCCCCCCCCAATAAAGCACCAAGATATAACCCTCACAAGAGTGTTATGTGTTTATCGTCACGCCGATGCTAACATGGTCACTATATTAATTTCTGATCGTTGGAGAAGGAATTCTTGCTTCACGTGCCAAGACTCAGCTGGGGTGGCCTGACATGGTGGGGTTGGGTCCTTGTATTTCCTGTCCCTGAAGGAACTGCTGCAGGTGTTCTTTGTGCTCCCAATAGCAACGATCCAATATTTTCCGGTTTTCTCGAATCACCTGCAACTGTCTCTGGATTATTTTCATATCCCCGCGTAGTGTTGCATCCGGCACCTTGAGTTGCCCCTTCTCAGCCTCGAATTGCTCCTTCTCAGCCTCGAGTTGCTCCTTCTCCCTCTTCAGTTGCCGTTGGTCTGTTTGAAGGCTCTCCAGACCATACAGCACGACGAGCTTATTCAGCCGCAACTCCTCTCGATCTGCTTTTAAGTCATCCCATTCCATACTCAGTCGAACCCTCTCCCTCTCCATCACCTCCCAATCTCTAAGACGATGTCTCACCAGCTCAGCCTCTGCTTCCTGCTGAGCTCTTTGACGTCTCTTGAGCTCATTCTTTGCTTCCTGCTGAGCTCTCTGACGTCTCTCCAGCTCAGCCTCTGCTTCCTGCTGAGCTATTTGACGTCTCTCCAGCTCAGCATCTGCTTCCTTCTGAGCTCTCTGATGACGTCTCTCCAGCTCAGCATCTGCTTCCTGCTGAGCTCTCTGATGACGTCTCTCTAGCTCAGCCTCTGCTTCCTGCTGAGCTCTCTGACGTCTCTCCAGCTCAGCCTCTGCTTCCTGCTGAGCTCTTTGACGTCTCTCCAGCTCATTCTCTGCTTCCTGCTGAGCTCTTTGACGTCTCTCCAGCTCAGCCTCTGCTTCCTGCTGAGCTCTCTGATGACGTCTCTCCAGCTCAGCCTCTGCTTCCTGCTGAGCTCTTTGACGTCTCTTGAGCTCATTCTCTGCTTCCTGCTGAGCTCTCTGACGTCTCTCCAGCTCAGCCTCTGCTTCCTTCTGAGCTCTCTGATGACGTCTCTCCAGCTCAGCCTCTGCTTCCTGCTGAGCTCTCCGACCTCTCTCCAGCTCAGCCTCTGCTTCCCGCTGAGCTCTCTGACGTCTTTCCAGCTCAGCCCCTGCTTCCCGCTGAGCTCTCCAACGTCTCTTGAGCTCAGCCTCTGCTTCCCACTGAGCTCTCCGACGTCTCTCTAGCTCAGCCTCTACTTCCCGCTGAGCTCTCCGACGTCTCTCTAGCTCAGCCTCTGCTTCCCGCTGAGCTCTTTGACGTCTCTCCAGCTCAGCCTCTGCTTCCCGCTGAGCTCTCCGACGTCTCTCTAGCTCAGCCTCTGCTTCCCGCTGAGCTCTCCGACCTCTCTTCCAACTAGCCTCGTAGTAGCCCCAGCAGTAGCGGAGAAGGCCCAGGCATACAGGGATGGCATCGAGCACAACGTCATGGAAGGTGAAATTCATGTTGCAGACACTTAGCTGTTCCCTAGGAGGAGAAACAGAAATTGTGGTCAAATGCTTACAGGGAAGGTTCCAGGAAGGTTAAAGTTGATAAATACCTTCAGGTGTTTCTGTTTGCATGAACAGGCTGGTTCTCCAGCCGCCCTGGGAATTCCATCTGCTCTCCCAGCAGAGCTCCAGGGATCCCTAGACATGGGTCTCCAGGGTACTCATCACTTTCCCCTCACCCTGACACCTGAACCGTTTTCCCCTTCTTTCTGTGAATTCTCTGGATGTTCAGCGCTTCCTACCCCCGGGACGGTCTGTGCTGGGGACCGGCTGCTTCAAGTCTCCACCAGAAGAGAGAAGAGGACAACTCCCCAGTGACCGAGCCCCCGAGCGCTGCAGGGACAGACCCGACCGCACTGTGCTCCCTGCCTCCTCTGCCTTTTCCCTGGAGAGGTTCCACTGCCAAACCCCAAAGGGACGGCAATCAAGCCGGGACTTAAAGACCGTCCTGAAGGATCACAGAGCAAACGAGCAGGGAGCTGAATTGGAAAGGAGTTTCTGCAGCCAGGCCAGGAGGCCTCCTACAAACCCTGCAGGCAGCAATCGAGCATTCGGGAAATAAATACGACCGGGGAGACAGAGCCCTGGGCAAGGCTGGCAGAGTTAAACCAACACGGGAAACCTCTGGGCATTTCCCAGCAGAATTGATCCAGAGGGCGGGAGAAGAGGAGCTGACAAACCCCTGGAGAACTGGAGGCCCTTCCATGGAGATTAAAATCCTAGAATCCTAGACTCTTAGTGTTGGGAGGGACCTTAAAGATCACCCAGTTCCAACCCCCCTGCCCTGGGCAGGGACATCCCACTAGATCAGGGGCTCCGAGGCCCCTCAGACCTGGCCTCGAACACCTCCAGGGATGGAGCAGCCACAGCTTCCCCGGGCAACCTGTTCCAAGGCCTCCCCACTCTCATGGTGAAGAAATTCTCCCTAATATCTAGCCTAAACGCGCCCCTCTCCAGTTTATCCCCATTCCCCTCATCCTATCCCCACAAGCCTTTGTGAACAATCCCTCTCCAGCTTTCCTGGAGCCCCTTCAGGTGCTGGAAGGTCTCTAGAAGGTCTCCTTGGAGCCTTCTCTTCTCCAGGCTGAACAAGACCAACTCTCTCAGTCTGTCCTCGTATGGGAGGCTCTCCAGCCCTCTGATCAGCTCCGTAGCCTCCCGTGGCCCTGCTGCAACAGCTCCATCTCCTTCTCGTGCTGAGGATCCAGAACTGGACACAGAACCCCAGCTGAGGTCTCACCAGAAAGGATCAGAGGGGCACAGTCCCTTCCTTTGCCCTGCTGGCCACACTTCCGATGCAGCCCAGGATACGATTGGCTTTCTGGGCTGTGAGCGCACTTTGCTGGCTCATGTCGAGCTTCTCCTCAACCAAAACCCCGAGCAATCACTGCCCAGAAGCAGACACGGGCAGAGCTGACTTACCCTTCACGCAGACAAGATTTTCTGTTCCAGCAGAAGTGGTAGCGGCCTCTGCGAAACCCAAATCGCAGCCGAAAGGCGTTTATCACGCACTGAGAAAGGCGCAGGCAGCTCCCGGTGGAGAGACCTCCTGCCTCCTCCAGGTCCTCCTGGAGAATGACTCCAGAGGGGGCTTTGCCCTGGACAGCTGAGAGGTCTCCTAGGACACAGGGCAGCATCACAGAGGGTGACATCACAGAGGCCACAGCCAGCGGCCAACGTGTCACTGGCCCACAGGCCCAGGCATCCCACACCTCAGATCAGGAGTTGCAGGGCAGCATCACAGAGGGTGACATCACAGAGGCCACAGCCAGCGGCCAACGTGTCACTGGCCCACAGGCCCAGGCATCCCACACCTCAGATCAGGAGTTGCTGCACTTGTTCCACTCCACTGCACGGCCACACACTGGCTTTGTAGCTGATGCAGACGCTGCTCCCTGGCCCCTTCTGAAGAGCAAGGAATAAAATAGACCAGGAATTTCCACCTCCCGGTGACGTTTGGGATCCTTACGTGTGGCCATAAATTTCTTGAGAAGTTTGTCTGTGCAGGAGACGTGATGAAATGTTGGAAGAAACCAAGTGGATCTTGGGGGAAGGAGGCCGACTTGCTCCGATTGCTGGGAATTCTCTAACCCGTCCCTGTTTCCATTCATCACTGTCCTTTCTCCCAGGGTTTGGAACTGCTCTGTAGTCCAGAGGCAGCTGCTGTGCAGTTCCTGAGGGTGAAGAGCGGGAGTTGATTTCAGCAGCTCAACAGCTTCTCAGTTTTCTGGAGGAGCACTCTGTCACATGGAAATCATAGAATCATAGAACAACCAGGTTGGAAGGGACCTGTCGGATCTTCTGGTCCAACCATTCCTATCAAACGCTAAACCAAGTCCCTCAAGACCTCATCCACCCGTGCCTTAAACACCTCCAGGAAAGGGGAATCAACCACCTCCCTGGGCAGCCTATTCCAATGCCCAACGACCCTTTGTGTGAAAAACTTCCTCCTAATCTCCAGCCTAAATCTCCCCTGGCAGAGCTTGAGGCCATTCCCTCTTGTCCTGTCCCCTGGCACTTGGGAGAAGAGCCCAGCTCCCTCCCCTCTACAACCTCCTTTCAGGTAGTTGTAGAGAGCACTGAGGTCTCCTCTCAGCCTCCTCTTCTCCAGGCTAAACACCCCCAGCTCTCTCAGCCGCTCGTCAGAGGGCCTGTTCTCCAGCCCCTTCGCCAGCTTCATCGCTCTTCTCTGGACTCGCTCCAGAGCCTCAACATCCTTCCTGTGCTGAGGGGCCCACAACTGAACACAGGATTCAAGGAGTGGCCTCACCAGTGCTGAGTACCGAGGGTGAATCACCTCCCTGGACCTGCTGGTCACACCATTTCTGATCCAAGCCAAGATGCCATTGGCCTTCTTGGCCACCTGGGCACACTGCTGGCTCATGGTCAGTCGGCTGTCGACCAACACCCCCAGGTCCCTCTCCTCCTGGCAGTTTTCCAGCCAGGCTTCTCCCAGCCTGTAGCTCTGCATAGGGTTGTTGTGCCCCAAGTGCAGGACCCGGCATTTGGCTGTGTTAAACCTCATGCCATTGGACTCTGCCCAGCGGTCCAGCCTGTTCAGGTCCCTTTGCAGAGCCTCCCTACCCTCCAGCAGATCCACACTTCCACACAGCTTTGTGTCATCTGCAAACTTGCTAAGGGTACCCTCAATGCCCTCATCCAGGTCGTTGATGAAGACATTGAACAGGGCTGGACCCAGCACTGAGCCCTGGGGAACCCCACTTGTCACTGGCCTCCAGCTGGATTTAACACCATTTCCCACCACTCTCTGGGCCCGGCCATCCAGCCAGTTTCCTACCCAGGAGAGTGTGCTCCTGTCCAGGCCAGAGGCTGACAGTTTCCGTAGCAGAGTGCTGTGAGAGACTGTGTCAAAGGCTTTACTGAAGTCCAGAAAGACCACATCCACAGCCTTTCCCTCATCCAGCAGCCGAGTGACTTTGTCATAGAAGGCGACCAGGTTGGTTTGAAGGCGATCTTCTGCTCACCCCGTTCCGGGTGTGGTGGAAATAGACTTTGGAGACAAAACTCCTGGAGCTGAGAGAGACCCGCAGGCGGCCAAGAATGATGTGTGAGCAGAGACAAGAAACAGGAGGAGCCAATCAGGAGTGCAACAGCAGCAGTGATGCTAGGGGAGGGGGGAAGCACTGGTGCTGCATTTACTTTCTACAAACGTTGTGATCCCAGAGGTGCCGGTACTCGGTGTCTCCTACAGACACTCCAATGGCTGCCCAGATGTGCAGACACTCGATGGCTCCTGACACCCCAACATCTGCCCAGATGTGCAGGCACTCGGCATGGATCCCGTGTCCCACCGGGAACGATGGCCTTGGCCAAGCAGGGTTTGCAGCTCAGCTTTGTGTCCCTTGGCCCTGGGCTCTGCTCAGCGCCGGGGAGGAAGGTAGGGAAGGCTCAGCAAAGCCAAAGGCAAGAGTCTGTGCTGGGCTGAGAGTGACCCAAACACAACTCCAGCCTGGGTGGAGAATGGGTCGGGAGCAGCCCTGAGGAGAGGGACTTGGGGGGCTGGGGGAGGAGAAGCTCCACATGAGCCATAGCCTGTCCTGGGCTGCATCCAGCAGGGCCAGGAAGGGGAATTGTGCCCCTCTGCTCTGCTCTGCTCTGCTCTGCTCTGCTCTGCTCTGCTCTGCTCTGCTCTGGTGAGATCCCACCTGGAGCCCTGAGTCCAGTTCTGGAGTCCTCAGCACAGGAAGGACATGAGTGTGTTGGAGCGAGTCTAGAGGAGGCCACAAAGATGCTCTGAGGGCTGGAGCACCTCCTATATAGAGGCCAGGCTGAGAAAGCTGAGGTTTTTCAGCCTGGAGAAGGCTGTGGGGAGACCTTAGAACAGGTTCTGTTAGCATCAACGTGACAAACACATAACACTCTGGGAAGGGTTATATGTGGAGCTTTATTGTGAGGCCCCGGGAACTGGGTCCACTATCCAAATCCAGTTCCGACAACCGTCAAACGCAACCCAATTTATCCTCACGAGGTTTCGCAATCTAATGTATATTCAACGGGTTACATCACTGTCTAATGCATATGTATGTGTCGATAACTTCATCAGCAAGTTTTTATCAGCTCTTACTGCGCTTGAAAGCGAAGCATCTCACGCTGCTCTTACGAAGACGGAACAGCGGCTCAGAGGGTGGAGAACTACAGCAGGAATACAGCTCCTATGTAAACCTCTGCTCTATTTTTTCACCAGTAAAGCCAGGGGAGAGCGCGAACGCAGTCCCCCACTACCACAAATTATGCAGTCGAGTTTCCCGCATTTGGGGAAATCGCAGGGGTCAGCACACCCGGAGTGCAAAGGATGAGCCTCGCCCTGGGAAAACCACCTGCTTGATTATGGTGTCTCCCCTGCCAGGTAAGTATGACTTGCTTCCTTCGCCCCGCCGCGCCCCACCCCGCCGCACTCTTCTCTCACGCACGGTTACCCGAGGCCGCCCCCGTGCCACCACCGATCTTGATCCTCCCCGCCCGCCTCACTTTATTTCGCCCCGCGGCTCCCTCGCATCGCCCTTTTCGCCCGCGGCCGCCGTTGATTCGGGGCGATTGTGTCCCGTGGTGCCGCGTGCGGCTCTGATTTGCATAGACACGCCCACTCAGCCGTAGCCCCGCGCCGGAGCAATCGGTGCGTAGAGCCCCGGCTGACAAAAGACCACGCCCCCTAGAACAAACCACGCCCCTTCTTTGCTGTCAGTTAGTAACGAAAAGGGCGTGGTCCGTCTCTGGGCATTGCCGCGTGGCCCCCGCCCCCTTCTGCCAGGCCCCGCCCCGAAGCAGGAACGCAGGGCAGCGCCCCCTGGCGGCTCGGCGGCCCCCGCCCCGTCCCGCCTGGGAGAGTAAAGTTTAGTAAATGGGCGTGGTCTCTCGGGAAGGGGTCGCGTCTATGCAAATCAGATCATCCCGCTGCACCACGGGACACAAACGCCCCGAATCAACGGCGGCCGCGGGTGGAACGGGCGGTGCGAGGGCGCCGCGGGGTGACAAAACGTGGGGCGGGTGGGGGGGAGCGGTAGTGGAGTCGGTGCGGGGGCGGGTGCAGAGTGTCCATGTGTTTGAGGGGAGTGCTGCGCGGGGGGGAGCGCTGGGGCGGAGGGAGCAAGTCATACTTACCTGGCAGGGGAGACACCATGATCAAGCAGGTGGTTTTCCCAGGGCGAGGCTCATTCTTTGCACTCCGGGTGTGCTGACCCCTGCGATTTCCCCAAATGCGGGAAACTCGACTGCATAATTTGTGGTAGTGGGGGACTGCGTTCGCGCTCTCCCCTGGCTTTGGTAGTTCAATAATAGATCAATGCGTCGTAGAGTAACTCTTCCGTGAGCCGTATGTAGTGATGCTCTATTCCCGTTATCAGCTCGTCCTGCCCGTTCCCGCTCCCTTCGCTCTTCCCGCCGTGTGTCCCTTCCCGCCGCTGCCCCCTTCCCGCACCCCGCTCCCCACGCGCGTGTCCCCGCGGTGCCGCCTGCCCCAGGTGTGGCCCCGCCCGCCGCGGGGCCGTCCCTGCCCGGCCCCACCCCGGATCCTCCCGCGCTGCCGCCGCCGCCGCCTCCTCCTCGCCCCTCTCTCCATCCTCCCCCATCCCCGGTCGCCGCCGCCGCCGCGGAGTCGCCGGAGCGCACGTGGAGCCGCCATGGGCCGCCTGGTGCTGCAGGACGGGACGGTGCTGCGGGGACGGCCCTTCGGGGCCGCCGGCGCCGCCGCCGGGGAAGTCGGTGGGTGCCGGGGGGAGAGGTGGGGGGATGGGGAGCGGGCCGGGGGCCGGTTAGCCGGTGCCAGCGCGGCTGTCCCGCAGTGTTCCAGACGGGCATGGTCGGATACCCCGAGGCGCTCACCGACCCCTCCTACGAGGCGCAGATCCTGGTGCTCACCTACCCCCTCGTGGGCAACTACGGCGTCCCCCGGGACCAGACCGACCCCTTCGGCCTCAGCAGGGTGAGCGGGGGAGCCTGGGGGGCGCCTGGGGGGCACCTGGGGGGCAGGGGCTGATAGAGGCTCTGGGGCCGAGAGCGAGGTGCGGGGCAGGCAGTGGGGCAGACTATGGGGTAGATAGCAAGCTGGGGGGCAGGCAGCGGGGCAGACATCGAGGTGTGGGGCAGACGGCGAGGCATGGGGCAAGCAGCAGTGCAGACTATGGGGCAGGCTGTGGAGCAGATAGGGAGATATGGGGCAGGCAGTGGGGCAGGCTGTGGGACAGACAGCGAGGCATGGGGCAGGCAGCAGTGCAGGTTATGGGGTAGATAGCAAGCTGTGGGGCAGGCAGCGGGGCAGACATCGAGGTGTGGGGCAGACAGGCATGGGGCAGGCAGTGATGCAGACAGCGATACATAGGGTATACATAGGCAGTGGTACAGGCTATGGGGCAGGCTGTGGAGCAGATAATGAGATATGGGGGCAGGCTATGGGGCAGACAGCGAGGCATGGGGCAGGCAGCAGTGCAAGCCGTGGGGTAGATAGCAAGCTGTGGGGCAGGCAGTACTGCAGGCTATGGGGCACGCATCGAGGTTTGGGCTATGGGGCAAGCAGCAGTGCAGACTATGGGGCAGACAGCGAGGTGTAGGGCAGGCAGCGGTACAGGCTGTGGGGCAGACAGTAAGGCATGGGGTAGGCTATGGGGCAGGCAGCAGTGCTGGCTCTGGAGCAGACAGTGAGGTGTGGGCCAGGCTGTGGGGTGTGGCGCAGGCAGCATTGCATAGAGAGCGCTGTGGGGTAAGTGGTGCCTGGGACAGGCCTAAGTGTGTGGGGCAGGCAGCGGTTTGTGGGATGAGGAGCGGTGTGCCCGTGGGGCAGGCTGTGGTCTGTGGGTCGTAGGGCAAGCTGTGGGGCAGGCAGCGATACCTGGGGCAGCGAGTCCTGCACTGGTGCCAAGTGCAGCTGGCAGGCACAGGGCTGGGTGGGGCTGCACAGGGTGCCAAGGAGGGGAGCACGTTTGGCCCCAGTGCTGTGGGGCTCAGGGTCCCCCAGAAGGGTTTGGCCCCGATGCTGTGGGGCTGGGTTTGCTGGTGGGAGAGCCCCCTGAGCTCTGGGGCGCTGTCACACGCTGTCTGTCCCCTGTGGGGCAGGCGGAGGTCCCAGCCCCCCAGCATGGGGGAGGGCAGAGCTGGGGGAAGGGCTCAGACCCCTCCCAGCCCCATGGCTCGGGGCAGAGTCCACGGTCCTGCAGCTGCCTGGGCCTCCCTGACCCATCCTCGGGGTCCATCCTGCGCAGCCCCTTCCCACACTAGCCCTGGGGTCTGTTGTGTATGGCTCAGGAGCCCCCTGGGTTGGGGGCTGCGGTCCAGAGGTCCTGGAGGTCCCTGAGCAGGGGGTGCAGGGCTGGATGTGGGGACAGCAGTGGCCGATGCTGTGCTGTGGTGGGGATGGAGTCTCTGTGCCCTGGGGATGGCCCCTAGGGCCGTCCCCTGCCCGCCCCACTGACCCCTGTCCCCACAGTGGTTCGAGTCCAGCAAGATCCACGTGGCTGCGCTGGTGGTGGGCGAGTGCTCGGAGACCCCGAGCCACTGGAGTGCCTCCCGCTCCCTCGACCAGTGGCTGAAGGAGCAGAACATCCCTGGGCTGCAAGGTGGGACTTGGGGGGACTAGGGGGCGGTGGTGGGGAACTGGAACCAGAACCCTCTCTGCGCTGGGATGTGCCACCTCGCAAGCTAACTCAGTGTAGGGTGGTTGGGGGCGACGGTGCTGCTGGGGCTTGGGGTCCTGGTCTGGGTGGGAGGGATCTGGGGGTCCCGCTCCAGATCCGTGGAGACAGATCCATGGGGTCCCAGCTGGGATGGATCTGTAGGGTCCTGGTTCGGAAGGACCCCTGGGGTGCTGAGTCCTAGTCATGTGCAGGCATCGACACGCGGGCCCTGACGAAGAAGCTGCGTGAGGAGGGATCTCTGCTGGGGAAGCTGCTGCCCGATGGCACTCCCGAGAGCAGTGTCCCCTTCGAGGACCCCAACACGAGACACCTAGTGCAGGAGGTGTCGCTCAAGGTGGGACCGGGGGGGATGGTGAGCACGTTTCGGGGGCTGGCACTGAGTTGGGGGCACTGGGAATCATAGAATCATAGAACAACCAGGCTGGAAGGGACCCATCGGATCATTGAGTCCAACCATTCCTATCGAACACTAAACCATGTCCCTCAGCACCTCATCCACCTGTGCCTTAAACACCTCCAGGGAAGGTGACTCAACCACCTCCCTGGGCAGCCTATGCTGGAGAAGCTGGGGGACGTGAAGGAGTTTGGGGGGTCCTGAGGGGGCTGGTGTTGGGCTGTGAGGGGGCTCCTGGGGGGGAGAAGGGGGTCTTGGGGTGGGATGATGGTGGAGGTCCTTGCTGAGGCAGTGGGGGGTCCAACGGGGGGTCTGGGGTGACCTGCATTCTGAATCCTCCCGGCAGAGCCCCCGCGTGTTCAACCCAGGGGGGTCGCTGCGTGTCACGGCCCTCGACTGCGGCCTCAAGAGCAACCAAGTGCGGTGCCTGTGCCAGCGCGGCGCTGCCGTCACCGTGGTGCCCTGGGACTATGCGCTGGATCCTGCAGGTGGGCTCAGCACCGGGGACCCCGGGGGGCTGGCTGGGACCCCCACCACAGGTCACCGTGCCCTGATGGGACCCTGCGGAGTCCGGGGATCCTCAGTTTCCCTATGCAGGGATTTGTGGGGTCAGGGTGCTGTGGGTCTGGGGTCCCCTCTCTGACCCTGCCGTGCTCTCGGTGCAGATTTCGACGCGCTGTTTGTCAGCAATGGCCCTGGGGACCCCCGGCTGTGCCAGGCAACCGTGTCGAGGCTTCGGCAGGTGCTGGATGCGCCGCAGCCCAAGCCGGTGTTCGGCATCTGCCTGGGCCACCAGCTGCTGGCCCTCGCCATCGGCGCCCGCACATACAAGATGAAGTGAGTGGGGCTGGGGCAGCATCAGGGTCACTTTTGGGGTTCAGGGTCCCCGTGGGGGCTTGGGGGCTGGGATCAAGGTTCCTGTGAGGGCCGGGAGTCAAGGTCCAGGGTCACCATGGGTGTCTGAGGTGGGGGGGCTGGGGTCAAAGTCATAGAATCATAGAACAGCCAGGTTGGAAGAGACCCGTCGGATCATCGAGTCCAACCGTTCCTATCAAAGTCCTCGTGGGGATCTGAGGTTGGGGTCTCCTTGGGGTTAGGATCCCTGTGAGGGTCCAGGGTCACCGTGGGCAGCTGGGGTTCTTGTTGGGGTCAAGGGCCAGGATCCCCTTGGGAGCCTGGGGTTGGGGTCACTGCAGGGGGGGAGGGTCAGGGTCCCTGTGAAGATCTGGGGTCACTGTGAGGGCCTGAGGTCGAGATCCCTGCAGGAATTCAAGGGTTGGGGTCACCGTGAGGGTTTGAGGTTGGCATCGCTGTGGGATCTGGGGTGGGATTGCTGCAGGGTCTGGGGTGGGGGTCACTGTAGGACGCCGTGCCCGCAGGTATGGCAACCGTGGCCACAACCAGCCGTGCCTGCATGAGGAGTCGCGGCGCTGCTTCATGACGGCGCAGAACCACGGCTTCGCGGTGGAGGCCAGCAGCCTGCCGCCCGGCTGGGCCCCGCTCTTCACCAACGCCAACGACGGCTCCAACGAGGGCATCGTCCACGAGCACAAGCCCTTCTTCAGGTGGGCAGAGGGGCTGATACACAGGGACCGAGGGGCGCAGAGGGGTGCTGGGGGGTGGCACGGGTGCAGTGGCTACCGTGGGTCCCTGCCCCACCGCCCTCTGCCCCCCACAGCGTCCAGTTCCACCCTGAACACTGCGCCGGCCCCACCGACCTGGAGGGGCTCTTTGACGTCTTCATCGAGACGGCAAAGGACCTGCGAAGCAGAGAGGGCAGCGGCCCCACCGGTGAGCACGGAGCGGGAAGGGAAGGCGAGGGCCGGGGGGCAGAGCTGTGGGGGACGGGGCTGTGCAGGGGCACCGTGTGCCCCCAGCCCCACCAGCCCTGTGCTCCTCCCCAGTGCGGGAGCGGCTGTGTGCCTGGCTGACCCACGGCGCGGCACCGCTGAGGGGCCCGGATGTGGCGCGGCCGCGCAAGGTGCTGATCCTGGGCTCGGGAGGGCTCTCCATCGGCCAGGCTGGCGAGTTCGACTACTCGGGGTCACAGGTGAGAGGTGGGGGGATCCCCGGGAGGAGCAGTGGGGTTCCTGGGGAGGTGGTGGGGGTCCCTAGTAAGTTCCGGGTGGGGGGACAGTGGTGGGAGGAGTCCTGGAGGGCAGTGGGGGTCCTGGGGGAGATGGAGATCCCTGGGGGTGCAGCAGGGGGGATCCCAGGGTGGGGGCATTGGGGTCCCTGGGGCACTAGGGGTCCCTAAGTCGGTGTGGGGATGTTTCTGGGGCATCCTGAGGAGGGCTGTGGGTCCCAGGGGTCTGTAGGTCCCAGGGGTCTGTGACACTGTCCCCCTCTCCAGGCCATCAAGGCCCTGAAGGAGGAGCACGTCCAGACGGTGCTGATCAACCCCAACATCGCGACGGTGCAGACATCCAAGGGGTTGGCGGACAGGGTCTACTTCTTGCCCATCACCCCCCAGTATGTCACCCAGGTGAGACCCACGGCACAGGGGTGGGAGGCTCCACCTAGAGCGTGAGAGAGGAGTGGGGGGTGTGGGGACAGGGGGTCATGGGGGCTGGAGGGTGAGAAATGGGGCCCAGAGAATGGAGGAAGAGCCAAAGCCATCACGGGTCCCTGCCCTGTGGCTGCAGTGGCCACTGTTGGGTCACTATCCAGCAAGTTTGGTGGCTACCAGATCCTCCCCACCCCATGAGTTTGGTGGCCACCGGGTCCCCCACCCCAACCCACGGGTTTGGTGGCCACTAGGTCCCTGCAGCCCCACAGCTTTGGTGGCCACCGCATCGTCTCCCGTCCCATGGGTTTTGGTGGCCGCCACGTCGTCCCTGCCCTGTGGACGCGGTGGCTGCTGTGGTTCCCCACCCCATGGCTTTGGTGGCAGCCTCACTCCTCTGCCCCATGGCACTTGCCCTGCAGGTGATCCGGAACGAGCGCCCCGACGGCGTCCTGCTGACGTTCGGCGGGCAGACGGCACTCAACTGCGGTGTGGAGCTGCAGAAGGCGGGCGTGCTGGAGCGCTACAACGTGCGCGTGCTCGGCACCCCCGTCGCCTCCATCGAGATGACCGAGGACCGCAAGGTCTTCGTTGAGAAGATGGAGGAGATCGGCGAGCACGTGGCGCCCAGCGAAGCTGCCGCCTCCCTGGAGCAGGTTGAGTGGGATGGGGGTCAGCTCCTGGACAGGGTGCTCTCCTCCCTGGGGTTAGGGATGGGGCAGGGTAGAATCATAGGGTCATAGAATCACTGGGTTGGAAAGGAACCACTGGATAATTGAGTCCAACCATTCCTATCAATTGCTAGCCCATGTCCCTCAACACCTCATCCACCTGTCCCTTAGACACCTCCAGGGAAGGTGAATCAACCCCCTCCCTGGGCAGCCTCTGCCAGTGCCCAGTGACCCTTTCTGTGAAAAAATTTTTCCTAATGTCCAGCCTAAGCCTCCCCTGGTGGAGCTTGAGGCCATTCCCTCTTGTCCTGTCCCCTGTCACTTGGGAGAAGAGCCCAGCTCTCTCCTCTCTACAACCTCCCTTCAGGTAGTTGTAGAGAGTAATGAGGTCTCCCCTAAGCCTCCTCTTCTCCAGGCTAAACAACCCCAGCTCTCTCAGCCGCTCCTCATAGGGCCTGTTCTCCAGCCCCTTCACCAGCCTTGTTGCTCTTCTCTGGACTCGCTCCAGAGCCTCAACATCCTTCTTGTGGCAGCCCTAGGGGGCAGGATGGGGGTGCGATGTGGGGCAGCTTGTGTTATGTGCTGTCCCCCTCTGAGCATCCACCGTGACACCGTCTCTCCCTGCAGGCGCTGGCAGCAGCGGAGCGGCTGGGCTACCCGGTGCTGGTGCGCTCAGCTTACGCACTGGGCGGCCTGGGCTCCGGCTTCGCCAGCAACCGGGAGGAACTGGTGGCACTGGTGAGCCAGGCCTTCGCCCACACCTCTCAGGTCCTGGTGGATAAGTCCCTCAAGGGCTGGAAGGAGATCGAGTACGAGGTGGTGCGGGACGCCTACGACAACTGTGTTGCGGTACGAGGGGACCCTGGTCTCGGAGGGGTGGGGGGGGTGGGGTCAGGATCTCCCACGGGACCCCAGCTCCAGGGAATTCTCCCCTATCCATGGGGTCAGTTCCTTCGCCTCCAGAGCTGGACCCTCTGCTTCTGGGGGTTCTGGGGTTCCTGCTCAAGCCCTCACCGTGCCAGGAGCCCCCTGAGAGGGCAAGGAGGAGTTGGGAGCCTGGAGGTGGGATGTGGAATCGCAGGTGGGATGTGAAATCCAGGCCTCCCTCAGCCCCGGGTGCCCCCTTGTGTTTCCAGGTGTGCAACATGGAGAACCTGGACCCGCTGGGCATCCACACGGGCGAGTCCATTGTGGTGGCGCCCAGCCAGACCCTCAACGACACCGAGTACTTCCTGCTGCGCCGCACGGCCGTCAAGGTGGTTCGGCACCTGGGCATCATCGGCGAGTGCAACATCCAGTTCGCCCTCAACCCGGAGTCAGAGCAGGTGAGCATGGCCACCACCTGCCCCTGGTTGTGGCCACGGGTGGCATCTCTGCACCGGCACCTGGTCTCATGCTGCGCATCCATGTTCCGTGCTGCTAACCCTGCTGCCCACAGTACTACATCATCGAGGTGAATGCCCGGCTCTCCCGCAGCTCCGCGCTGGCCAGCAAAGCCACCGGCTACCCACTGGCCTACGTGGCCGCCAAGCTGGCCTTGGGCCTCCCCCTGCCCGTCCTCAGGTATCGGCTCCCCTGCGGCACGGAATGGGCACTGTCCTGGTGCCGCTGCAGCCGCTGAGCCCCGTTCCCTCACCAGGAATTCGGTCACCAACTCCACGACGGCCAACTTTGAGCCTAGCCTGGACTACTGCGTCGTGAAGATCCCGCGCTGGGACCTCAGCAAGTTCCTCCGCGTCAGCACCAAGATCGGCAGCTCCATGAAGAGCGTGGGTGAGTGTGACACCGTGGGCAGGCGGGCAGCGCAGTGGGCGCTGGATCCGGCCGCTCAACGCTCCATCCACAGGGGAGGTCATGGCCATCGGCAGGAACTTTGAAGAGGCTTTCCAGAAGGCGCTGAGGATGGTAGATGAAAACTGCATCGGCTTTGACCACACGGTGAAGCCTGCATCAGACGTGGTGAGCGCCGGGGTCTGGGCTGAGGTCCTGGGGGAGGTTCCTGGCCCCGCTCACCGCCCTGGCCTGGCAGGAGCTGGAGACGCCGACGGACAAGCGGATCTTTGTGCTGGCGGCTGCGCTGCGTGCCGGCTACTCCATCGAGCGGCTCTACGAGCTGACCAAGATCGACCGCTGGTTCCTCCACAAGATGAAGAACATCACGGACCACACGGCGTTGCTGGAGTCGTACCGGGAGGAGCAGAGCACCATGCCGCCCGCCGTGCTCCAGCGCGCCAAGCAGCTCGGTTTCTCCGACAAGCAGGTGGCTCAGGCCGTGCTCAGGTAACGTTGGGAGGGGGTGGCCTTTTGCTGAGCCTCAGACATGGTCCCGATGCTCACCCTCCCTCCGCAGCACCGAGCTGGCCGTGCGGAAGATGCGGCGTGACCTGCAGATCCTGCCTGTGGTGAAGCAGATCGACACGGTGGCGGCGGAGTGGCCGGCACAGACCAACTACCTGTACCTGACCTACAACGGCACCGAGCACGACCTGGACTTCCGGGAGCCCCACGTCATGGTCATCGGCTCCGGCGTCTACCGCATCGGCAGCAGCGTTGAGTTCGACTGGTGCGCTGTTGGCTGCATCCAGGAGCTGCGCAAGGTCAGGCAGGCGCCAGCACCGAGTGGGGCGGGTGTTCCCGGCCGGAGGATGGGGCTGGGGGTCACTGGGGACACTCAGCCTCACCGCGTCCCACTGCCCTGCAGATGGGCTTCAAGACGATCATGGTGAACTACAACCCAGAGACGGTGAGCACCGACTACGACATGTGCGACCGCCTCTATTTTGATGAGATCTCCTTTGAGGTGAGCAGGGCTGGGGTTCTGTGCGCTGTGGGGCTGGGGTCCCGAGCGCCATGGGGCTGGGGGCGGCTGTAGCAGATAACACTAAGCTGGGAGGAAGTGTGGATCTGCTGGAGGGTTGGGAGGCTCCAAAGGGACCTGAACAGGCTGGACCGCTGGGCTGAGACCAATGGGATGAGGTTTAATGAGGCCAAATGCAGGTCCTGCACTTGGGACACAACAACCCTGTGCAGCTACAGACTGGGAGAAGTCTGGCTGGAAAACTGCCAGGAGGAGAGGGACCTGGGGGTGTTGGTTGACAGTGACTGACCATGAGCCAGCAGTGGCCCAAGTGGCTGAGAAGGCCAGTGGAGGTGTTTAAGGGATGGGTGGATGAGGTGCTGAGGGGAATGGTTTAGTACTTGATAGGAACGGTTGGATTCGATGATCTGATGGGTCTTTTCCAACCTGGGAATTCTATGATTCTAGGTGGTTATGGACATCTATGAGCTGGAGAACCCCGAGGGTGTGATCCTGTCCATGGGAGGGCAGCTGCCCAACAACATCGCCATGGCCCTGCACCGGCAGCAGTGCCGCATCCTAGGCACCTCCCCGGAGGCCATTGACTCAGCCGAGAATCGCTTCAAGTTCTCCCGCCTGCTCGACTCCATCGGCATCAGCCAACCACTCTGGAAGGAGCTCTCCGACATGGAGGTGCGGGGCCAGGGCCGGGGCTGAGGCTGCCTTGGGGCTCTGGCACTCGGCACACGCCCTGAACATGATGGCTCTCTCACAGTCAGCCAAGCAGTTCTGCTGCAAGGTGGGGTACCCCTGCGTCGTGCGCCCCTCCTACGTGCTGAGCGGCGCCGCCATGAACGTCGCCTACTCGGACAGCGACCTGGAGAAGTTCCTGAGCAACGCTGTGGCCGTCTCCAAGGAGCAGCCCGTCGTCATCTCCAAGTTCATCCAGGAAGCCAAGGTCCATCCAGGAGGGTGCTCTGTCCCTGGGGTGTCCCTGCTCTGTGTGACAGCCGCAGCCCCTGGTGCCGGCCACGGGCTGTGACCGTGTTCCTGCTCACAGGAGATTGATGTGGATGCGGTGGCCTGTGACGGTGTGGTGGTGGCCATCGCCATCTCGGAGCACGTGGAGAATGCTGGGGTGCACTCAGGAGATGCCACACTGGTGACACCCCCCCAGGACATCACCCCGAAGACGCTGGAGCGCATCAAAGCTATCGTCCATGCTGTTGGGCAGGAGCTGCAGGTCACCGGGCCCTTCAACCTGCAGCTCATCGCCAAGGTATCCAACCCGGGGCCCAGTGCTGGCAGGCGGACACCCTGCGGCCCCCGGTGAGCCTGACGCCGTCTCCTTTCCCCCAGGATGACCAGCTAAAAGTGATCGAATGCAACGTCCGGGTCTCCCGCTCCTTTCCCTTTGTCTCCAAGACCCTGGGGGTCGACCTGGTGGCTTTGGCCACCCAGGTGATCATGGGCGAGGACGTGGAGCCTGTGGGGCTGATGACGGGCACGGGCATCGTCGGCGTCAAGGTGAGTGCAGGTTGTAGGGGCTGGGCAGGGGCACGTGACCGGGCAGCCTCTGAACCCACTGTGTGTCCCCCAGGTGCCCCAGTTCTCCTTCTCGCGCCTGGCAGGCGCCGACGTGGTGCTGGGCGTGGAGATGACCAGCACGGGCGAGGTGGCCTGCTTTGGCGAGAACCGCTGCGAGGCCTACCTGAAGGCCATGCTCAGCACCGGCTTCAAGATCCCCAAGAAGAACATCCTGCTGACCATCGGCAGCTACAAGGTGCGTGGGGTGGGCGCTGGTGGTCAGGGTGGTGTCTGGGAGTCCCCACTCCGCTCACTGACCAAACCTGGCATCGTTGCAGAACAAGAGTGAGCTGCTGCCCACTGTGCGGACTCTGGAGAGCCTTGGCTACAATCTGTATGCCAGCCTGGGCACAGCCGACTTCTACACTGAGCACGGCATCAAGGTCAGGTCTGGGGGTCCTGGAGAGGCAAGGGTTGGGGTTCCTGGAGGGTCTGAAGGTCTGGAAGGGCTGGGGTACCCAGTAGGGGCCGGGGGTCCTAGAGGATCTGGGGGCTTGGGAAGCTGGAAGGGCTGGGGTCCCAGAGGGTTGGGGAGCCGGCGGGGCCCGTGGTTGCTGACAGTGTCGGTGCCACAGGTGATGGCCGTGGACTGGCACTTTGAGGAGGCGGATGGCAACGAGGTGGGTGCCCGGGAGACACAGCGCAGCATCCTGGACTACCTGGCTGAGAACCACTTCGAGATGGTCATCAACCTCTCGATGCGCAACTCGGGCGGCCGCCGGCTCTCCTCCTTCGTCACCAAGGGCTACCGCACCCGGCGCCTGGCCGTGGACTACTCTGTGCCGCTCATCATCGACATCAAGTGCACCAAGCTCTTTGTGGAGGTGGGCAGGGGAATGGAGGATGCACCTCGAATCCTGGGTTCAGTTCTGGGCCCCTCACTGCAAGAAAGCCCTGGAGGGGCTGGAGGAGGCGAATGGCACTGTGGAAGGGTCTGGAGCCCAGGAGTTCTGGGAGCGGCTGAGGGACCTGAGGCTGTTAAGTTTGTAGAAGAGGAGGCTGAGGGGAGACTTCATCGCTCTCTGCAGGTCTAGGGAAGGAGATTGGGTGCTGGTCCCTTCTCCCAAGGGATGAGACAAGAGGAAACAGCCTCAGGTTGTGCCAGGGGAGGTTTAGATTGGATATTGGGAACAATTTCTTCTTGGAAGGTGTTGTCAAGTCCTGGCAGAGGTTGCTCGGGACAGTAGTAGTATCCATATCCCTGCAGAGGTTTAAATCCTTGTGGCCATAGCACTTTGGGACATGGTTTGGTTGGCACATTGGGGTCAGGCTGATGTTCGCACTGGATGAGCTTGGAGGGCTTTTCCAGCCTTAGCAATGCTATGATTTTATGTGGGTGCCAGTGAGAGTAAAGGGGGATTGAGAAGGAAAGTCCTTCTGCGGGTGGTGTGGGATCGGCTGGGAGAGTGTTGTTTTCGGGATGTGGTTTGGGCATACACCCTCATATTGTCCTCTTCTCCCAAGTGACAGGGGACAGGACAAGAGGGAATGGCCTCAAGCTCCACCAGGGGAGATTTAGGCTGGAGATTAGGAGGAAGTTCTTCACACAGAGGGTCATTGGGCATTGGAATAGGCTGCCCAGGGAGGTGGTTGATTCCCCTTCCCTGGAGGTGTTTAAGGCACGGGTGGATGAGGTCTTGAGGGACTTGGTTTAGTGTTTGATAGGAATGGTTGGACTAGAAGAGCCGATGGGTTCCTTCCAACCTGGTTGTTCTATGATTCTATGATATTGGCCTCATGCATCCCTGGAATCTGGATCCTGCTTCACGGCTGCCCTCTTTACAGGCACTGCGCCAGATCGGGGCAGCCCCCCCACTGAAGATGCATGTGGACTGCATGACATCCCAGAAACTCATCCGTCTGCCAGGTAGGTGAGAACGGGGCTTTGGTGGGGCTGAGGGCTCTGAGGGTGCAGCATGGAGCTGTGGCAGCACCGGGAGCTCAGCAGGTGCAGCACGGAGCCAGGGCAGTGCTGGGAACTCCAAGGGTGCCGCACGGAGCTGGGGCAGCATGGGGAGCTGGGCTGGGGACTCTGAAGATGCTCCAGGGAGAGGATACATCCCCCTGGCTGGAGGTCCTGTGCTGATGCAGCTGTGCTCCGCAGGCCTCATAGACGTCCACGTCCACCTCCGTGAGCCAGGTGGCACCCACAAGGAGGACTTTGCATCAGGCACAGCAGCCGCGCTGGCTGGCGGCATCACCATGGTGTGCGCCATGCCCAACACCAATCCCCCCGTCACCGACGCCACCTCTTTCGCACTGGCACAGAAGGTGGGGGGCTGCCCGGCTTGGCGCCCGCGTCCCCTGCCCCAGTTCCATGGTGCCTGCGGGGATCTGGTCACTGCCCTGGCACAGCACCCACCACCTTTCTCCCGCAGCTCGCCGAGGCTGGTGCCCGCTGCGACTTTGCCCTCTTCCTGGGCGCTTCCTCGGAGAACGCCGGCTCACTGGGAGCCCTGGCTGGTGCTGCTGCAGGGCTCAAGATGTATCTGAATGACACCTTCTCCAGCCTGCGGATGGATGATGTGTCGCTGTGGATGGAGGTGAGCATGGCCAGTGGGGCTGGCTCGGGGCTTGCTTTGGCTCCCAGCACCGGTGCTGACTGGCCTTTTTCCACAGCACTTTAAGCATTGGCCGCGGCACCTGCCTGTGGTGGCCCACGCCGAGCGGCAGACGGTGGCTGCCATCCTGATGGTGGCCCAGCTGTACCAGCAGCCCGTGCATATCTGCCACGTGGCTCGCAAGGAGGAGGTGAGTGTGCGTGGACCCCGATGTGGGACATGAGGCTGTTTGAGCCACCCCTCACCACCGCCATTCCCCCAGATCCTGCTCATCAAGGCTGCAAAGCAGAAGGGGATCCCGGTGACATGTGAGGTGGCCCCACACCACCTCTTCCTGTGCCGTGATGACCTGGGGCGCCTCGGGGAGGGCCGAGCGGCTGTGCGGCCAGAGCTGGGCACCCGCCAGGACTTGGAGGCACTCTGGGAGAACATGGACACCATTGACTGCTTTGCCACAGACCACGGTGAGCCCTGGGGTGGGAGCACAGCGTGGGGATGGCAGTGGATCCTGCAGAGACCTACTGAGAGCTGGGGTTAAGCCTGGAGAAGAGAAGGCTCCAGGGAGATCTTGGAGCAGCCTCCAGTACTGAAATGGGCTCCAGGAAAGCTGGAGAGGGGCTTTTGATCAGGCAGGGCAGGGATAGGATGAAGGGGAATGGTTTTCAGCTGAAAGAGGGGAGATTGAGATATCAGGGAAAAATGTTTTCCTGTGAGGGGGGTGAGGCCTTGACCCAGGTTGCCCAGAGAAGCTGTGGCTGCCCCATCCCTGGAGGTGTTCAAGGCCAGGTTGGATGGGGCTTGGAGCAACCTGATCCAGTGGGAGGTGTCCCTGCCCGTGTGAGTGGGTTGGAACAGGATGGACTTTGAGGTCCCATCCAACCCAAACCATCCTCCGATTCCATGCAGCACCCCACACGCTGGAGGAGAAGCAGGGACCGGCACCACCCCCTGGCTACCCTGGCCTGGAGACGCTGCTGCCGCTGCTGCTGACAGCCGTGTCCGAGGGGCGGCTCTCAGTGGAGGACATAGTGCAGCGCCTCTATGAGAACCCCCGCAAGATCTTTGGGCTTCCAGCACAAGAGGACACTTATATAGAGGTGAGTTCAGTCCTCCCCAAACCCTGGATCCAGCCCCATCCCTGGCCCTGGCAGCTCCCTCTGACCTGTTGTTCTGGCAGGTGGACCTGGAGCACGAGTGGGTCATTCCCAGCCACACAGCCTTCTCCAAGGCCGGCTGGACGCCCTTTGAGGGGATGAAGGTGAAGGGGACGGTGCGGAGGGTGGTTCTGCGTGGGGAGGTTGCTTACATCGACGGGCAGGTAAGGTCCTCTACCCCCTGCATCCAGGGGTCCCCCCACATTTCTGGGGTCCACCAGCACTCACCCAATTTTACCCATGGCTGCAGGTGCTGGTGCCCCCCGGCTATGGGCAGGACGTGAAGAAATGGCCCTCGGCTGCTGTGCTGGCACCACACGTGGCCCCAGGCAAGGAGACAGTGAAGGTACCGGAGCGTGTAGGGCTGGGAGGGGGCGTCCCTGCTCTGCCCTGGCTCTAGCCCATCCTCTCCTTGCAGACACCTGAGCGGCCCCGGCATGTGGTGGCCAACGAGACGCTGCGCGGCCGAGCCTCCAGCCCACGCCGGGTCGGCCCTGCAGGCGATGGGCGCTTCCACCTCCCACCCCGCATCCATCGTGCCTCCGACCCCGGGCTGCCAGGTGAGGGGCTTGCGCGGCGTGGCACAGCCAAGCCCAGCGGGTGGGCAGCGGAGCGAGCAGGGAGCGTGCCGGGGCTGGGGCCGCAGCACGGCAGCCCCACTGATGCTGGCCCTTGTGTCCCGTTCAGCGTTCCAGAGGCTGGGAGCCACGTACCGCCCGGGCGCCAGAGGCACCGGTAATGTCAGGGGGACACTCATGCAATGAGTCGCGGTACTAATGGCACCAACTGCAGCCAATGAGTGCATCCCCTCCCCCAGGTGCCGCGCTGGCCCTGGGTTGCGTGTGCTGGCCCTGCACGGGCACCATTCCGCACCTGGCAAGGGGCACAGGGCACAGTGGCACCGCCTGCTCGCTTTGGCCCCGGCCCACGCGGCACCTCGGGGACCTGCCAGTGTAATTGGGGTTGCGTCTAATTGGGGTCTGTGGGGCATGTGGGGAGTGATGCGCTGGGGCTCGGGACTCCAGTCTCAGCCTGCCTGTGTCCTTGGCGTTCCCATCTCTGGGTGCCTGTGATCCCGGTGCTTCTGATCAGGATGGTCGTGGTTCCAGCTTCAGTCTCGGGGTGGTCCCGGCCCTGGCATTCCTGTCCCGGGGTGGCTGTGGTCGTGGTTCTCCCATTTTGGCGTTGCCACGGCTCCAGTTTTGGGCACGTACTGCTTCCACTTGGTACCGGTGGCGCTCCAGGAGCGCGGGGCCCGTGTTCCACAGCCACCTGCACCCCCTAATGCTGCTGCTCCCTCTCCCACCGCAGGTGAGGATACCCGGGACAAGGCTGTCAGGAAGGCGGCAGAGGCAGGTGAGTGTCCGGGGCTGGGCAGGCACATGGGGCTCACTCTGTGGGCTCTCCAGCGTGAGGGCTGACTGGCCGCTCTGTTCTCACAGATCCAGCTGCCGTCCAGGACGGCTACTCCTACCCGCTGGGCCCCTTCCCGCGCCAGGCATCCCCCCAGCGTGCTCCCCACTTCCAGACCTCCCCGCTGCTGCACCCCCTGTTCGGGCAGCACGTCCTCTCTGTCCAGCAGTTCTCCAAGGATCAGGTATGTGGGTGCTGGTGGGACTAAGGGCCACGGGCACGGTGCCCCCGGTTGAGTCCCAGCTGAGCCCCCACTCCCTGCAGATGTCGCATCTGTTCAACGTGGCGCACGTGCTGCGCTTGCTGGTGCAGAAGGAGCGGAGCCTGGACATCCTCAAGGTGAGTTGGGCCTGGTGGTGCTGCTGTGGAGGGCCAGGGACCGCACTGAGTGAGCTGGGTGCTGGGCACGGGTGCCCCTGGGCTGCCCACAGTAATGCCTCATGCCCTGCAGGGCAAGGTGATGGCGACCATGTTCTATGAGGCGAGCACGCGCACAAGCAGCTCCTTCGCCGCGGCCATGTGCCGGATGGGCGGCTCCGTCCTCACCTTCTCGGAGTCCACGTCCTCAGTGCAGAAGGGAGAGTCGCTGGCTGACTCCGTGCAGACTATGTGCTGCTACGCTGATGTCCTGGTGCTGCGGCACCCCGAGCCGGGCGCTGTCGAGGTGAGCGGGGCTGGGCATCAGGGCTGCGGCCTGTGGGGATGGCGAATGATAGAATCATAGAATCACCAGGTTGGAAGAGACCTATGAGATCATTGAGTCCAACCATTCCTATCAATCACTAAACCATGTTCCTCAGCACCTCATCCACCCTTCTCAAACACCTGCAGGGAAGGTGACTCAACCACCTCCATGGGCAGCCTGTTCCAGTGCCCAGTGACCCTTTCTGTGAAAAAAATTTTCCTAATGTCCAGCATAAACCTCCCCTGGAGGAGTTTGAGGCCATTCCCTCTTGTCCTGTCCCCTGTCACTTGGGAGGAGAGCCCAGCTCCCTCCTCTCCACAACCTCCTTTCAGGTAGTTGTAGAGAGCAATGAAGTCTCCCCTCAGCCTCCTCTTCTTCAGGCTAAACACCCCCAGCTCTCTCAGCTGTTCCTCATGAGGCCTGTTCTCCAGCCTCCTCACCAGCTTTGTTGCTCTCCTCTGGACTCACTATGGGGCAGGGCTGGGTTCCCTTGGGGGGCAGATTTGTGGGGACAGAACTTGGCTTCTGCCCTGGTGGGGTCTCATCCTGCCGGCACTGACACCCCCTGTGCTCCCAGCTGGCCGCCAAGCACTGCCGCAAGCCAGTGATCAACGCAGGGGACGGGGTTGGGGAGCACCCCACGCAGGCGCTGTTGGACATCTTCACCATCCGTGAGGAGCTGGGCACCGTCAACGGGATGACGGTGAGTGGCACGTGGCATGGGGACATCCCTTCCCGCACAGCACTAGGGTGTGGAACCTGGGGACTCAACAACCCTACGTGTGGATGATGCACTAGGAGACAAACCAGAACACTGTAAGGGGCTCCAGGAAAGCTGGGAAGGGGCTCTTGGTCAGGGAATGCAGGGATGGGACGGGGAGGAGTGGCTTTTCAGCTGCAAGAGGGGACATGGAGATGAGATCTTAGGAAGAAATGTTTTTCTGTGAGAGTGGGGAGGCCCTGGCCCATTGCCCAGAGAAGTGGTGTCTGCCCCATCCCTGGAGATGTTCAAGGCCAGGCTGGATGGGACTTGGAGCAACCTGATGCAGTGGGAGGTGTCCCTGCCCACGACAGGGAGTTGGAACTGGATGAGTTTGAAGTCCATGGGTTTGGGTTCTATGGCTCTGTGTGGGCTCTCCCCAGATCACCATGGTGGGTGACCTGAAGCACGGTCGCACAGTGCACTCGCTGGCGCGTCTGCTCACCCTCTACCGCATCAACCTGCGCTACGTCACCCCCCCGGGCCTGGAAATGCCCCCCGACATCACCGCCTTTGTGGCCTCCAAGGGCATCAAGCAGGTGAGCAGGTGGGGTTGGGGGGAGTTTTAGGGCTCTGTGCCTCCCAACCTGTTCCCCCCGGCTGACGCTGCCACTGCAGGAGGAGTTTGGGAGCATCGAGGAGGCGCTGCCAGACACAGACGTGCTCTACATGACGCGCATCCAGAAGGAGCGCTTCCGCCGGCCCGAGGAGTACGAAGCTGTAAGTAAAGAGGGGGTGGGACAGGACCCCTGGGATGAGGGCTGCAGGGACTCCCTCGCCTAGTGCTGACACCCCCCCTGCACCTCCCAGTGCTTTGGGCAGTTCATCCTCACACCCCACATCATGACCCGTGCCAAGGAGAAGATGGTGGTGATGCACCCGCTTCCCCGTGTCAACGAGATCAGGTTGGGGGGCTTGGGGTGCTGGGGGTGGCTTAGCAGGTCTTGGAGGGGCTGAAGGATGCTAGGGGGGCACAGGACTAGGGGATGGGGTGCTGGGGGGTGTTTGGGAGGTATGGGGGGCTTGGGGAGGGGGCTTGAAAGCTGCCGTTTGGGGGTTTCAGATAGGGACAAGGGGCTGGGAGAGGATGGAGGACGATGCTGGGCAGGGGGTGGGCTCAGGGAGAGTTGGGGGTGGTTCGGGGGCAGCTCTGAGGGTCCCAGGGTGTGATAGGGGTTGCTCTGAGGGACAGGGCCCTGTGCTGTACTGGGTGGGAGGCAGGGTAAGGGGACTCAGGGGGAGACACTGGGACACTTGAGGGCTGTGCTGGGTTGGTTCTGGGGTGATTTGGAGGGACTGGGGGACGGGGGGCTGTGCGGGAGGGGAACTTGGGAAGGGTCTGAAGGGCTGGGGGCTTTGCTGGGGGGTAGGGTGGCTTGTGGGGGATGTTGTGGCTAGGGGGTGGGGGAGTCTCTGAGGGGTTGCAGCTTGCTGGGTCTGAGGACAGCTAGGGGCGATTTGTGGGGGCTGAGGGCAGTATGAGGAGGATTGGGGGGGGCTCTGGAAGAGCCAGGGGCTCGCAGGGTGTTGGGTGGGAGTTTCGGAATGGGCTGGGGGCAGGGCTGAGGGGCTGCAGTTTGCTGGCTGTGGGGGGAAAGCTGTGGGGGTCTCTGGGAGCTGAGTCTTGGGGGCTTTATGGGGTAGGGGGCTGCAATTTTCCGGGTAGGGAGGAGTTGTGGGGATCTCTGGAGGCTGGGGCAGAGGCTTGGGGGGCTTTGTGGGGTAGGGGGCTGCAATTTTCCGGGTAGGGAGGAGTTGTGGGAATCTCTAGAGGCTGGGGCAGAGGCTTGGGGGCTTTATGGGGTAGGGGGCTGTAATTTTCCAGCTAGGGGGGAGTTGTGGGGACCTCTGGAGGCTGGGGCAGAGGCTTTGAGGGGCTGGGGGGGACTCTGGAGGGGCAGGGGGCTGTAGGTTGCTGGGTAGGGGGGGGGCTATGGGGATGGATCTCTGGGTGCTGGTGCAGGGACGACCTGGAGGGGCTGCAGTTTGCTGGGTGGGGGGAGCATGGGATGCTCTAGTTTGCTGGGCGAGGGGGCTGTGGGGGATGGTCCGAGGGGCCGGAGGAGCTGCAGGTTGTTGGGTGGGGGAGAAGCCTGGGGGGCACAGGTGGACAAGGCGCTGAGGGACACGGTTTAGTGTTTGATGGGAAGGGTTGGACTCGATGATGCGATGGGTCTCTTCCAACGTGGTGCTTCTACGATTCTATAACCCCCCTCACCCCCCCCTAGCGCGGCGGTGGACTCGGACCCGCGCGCCGCCTACTTCCGGCAGGCGGAGAAC
>JAUMJK010000103.1:0-116330 GCA_033558105.1 Coccyzus lansbergi
TGGCAACCGAAGCCCCGCCCACCCAGCGCGTCGCTGAAGGGGATTGGCAGAGAGGCTGAACCACCACCCCGCGAGTGCTCGGCCCTCCCCGACCGGAAGCGGAAGTCGGGTGAGGCGGTGGTTGTGGCAGTTGTGGCGGGTGCTGGCTCTGGTGCTGTGCGTTCCGGTAACGTCCTGCGGCCCCGGGGCAAGGGGTGGGGCGGCCCGAGTTGGCGGCCGGCCCGCCCGGTAGCAGCAGCGCCGGAGGTCGAGAGTGGATAGTGGTAGCAGCAGAGCAGGGGCTTGAGAGTGACTGGAGGTTGTGGCCGACCTGGTGTCAGAATGGCCGGAACTCTGGAGCAGCTGGTGGCAACAGGACTGGCCTGATGGCGGCAGGGCTGGAGGTTGAGGGCGCCTGGTGGCAGCAAAGCTGGAACTCGAGAGGGGATGGTGGCAGCGGGACTGGCCTTGTGGCAGTAGAGCTGGAGGTTGAGAGCAGCTGGTGGCAGCAGGGCTGAAGCTCAAGAACAGCTGGAGGTTGTGGTCGGAGGTGGTAGTAAGGTTGGAGATGAAGAGCAGCCTGGTGGCAGTAGGGCCAGGGTTCAAGAGTGGCTGGAGACTGGGGCAGCAAAGTCAGAGGTCAAGAGCACCTGGTGGCAATAGGGCAGAGAGGTGAGAGAAGATGGTGGCAGCAGGGCCAAGGCTTAAGAACGGTTGGAGGTTGTGGCTGGAGGTGGCACCAAAGGTTAAGCTTAAGAGTGGCCTCGTGGCAGCAGGGCCAGAGGCTGAGAGTAGCTAGTGGCAGTAGGGCCAGGGATCAAGAGTGGCTGTGGGTGGCTAATGGGGCGCTAAGGTGGGTAGGAGAGGAATGCAATCTGTGTTGGATTGCGAAAACTCTTTTCCAGAGCCGTGGGTAATGTCCAGCTCTAGCTGACCAGCAGGCTGATGGGAGAGGAGGCACCTCCTGGCCCCTGGGAGCCAAGGTGCAGCTGGGGCTGGGTCACTGTTGAGTTTCCAAGTCTGCTGTGGGCCATGACTTAGCTGTGTTAATACTGGATTTCCTTGTGTTGTTTATCGTGGTGGGGGGGCTCTGCAGGGTATGATGTCAGCTGAGGGGTAGAGTGGTTGATGATTCAACCAGTGATGGAGTTTTGCATGTTGGAATATAATAAAGGGGGTCACATGCTGAGTTTTACATTGCGACTTTGAAAGTAATAGGGCTGTAAGAATAATTTTAACAGGCTGAGGGAGTTAGAGTTGCTCAGCCTAGAGAAGAGAAGGCTCTGAGGAGGTCTTATAATGACCTTCCAGTACCTGAAGGGTCTACAGGAAAGCTGGGGAAGGACTGTATCAGGGAGTGTAGTGTAAGGAGTAACACTTTTAAGCTGGAGTAGAGGAGACTTAGATTAGATAATGGGAAAAAATTTTTACTGTGAGTATGGTGACACACTGGTGTCCAGGGAGGTAGTGGAAGCTCCATCCCTGGAAATATTCAAGGCCAGATTGGATGAAGCTCTGAGCAACTTGATCTAGTTGAAGGCCTCCCTGTTTACTGCAGGAGAGTTGAAACTAGCTGACCTGTGAAAGGGACCCTTCCAACTCAAAGTATTCTATGAATACTGGAGGAGCAGGATCATTAGTAGGTGGTCTGTGATGAAGCAGCTGAGACCAAATGCTCATTTTCAGTCTTCTGTGGAGTATTTTTACCTCTCTCTGAGCAGCTATACTTTCATCATCCTCATTTACCTTAGATGAATGGAGATCCTCAATCAAAAATGAAGGAACAGTAGTGATTGGCACAGGATGGTTTTAAATGAGGAAAAAGATAACTCCTGCTGTAGAAGGAACAGGTAGCAAGACTTTCCTCTTTCTGTAGTTTGAGAAAGCTCAAGGAGGGAAAGTTGTGTTGTCTTTTGGTCATCACAAAATATAAACCTGCTGTCCACAAAACAAGTCATGATTCTAGAAAGCTGGCAGTAGTGTGCTGACTGGTGTCATCATCTTTTCGCAGGGCAGAGAGCTGTAGCAGTGGAAGTCAAAATAGTTGCCTTTTCAGTTAGTGACATAAAGAAGTGAAGATGGGCTTTGAGAGATCTCCCTTGAATATCAGAGAAAACTGAAGGGCAAAAACCTAACAACCCACAAACCTAGGGATATACCAAATCCCAAACTAATGTAGTTAGTGGCAAACTCTGGAAAAGGGGTATAGGTGACCTGGGGAGTTGGAAGTGGATGGACCTGTGGATGAAGGAGGCAACAGTCAGCTAGTGTTGGCTAAAGGAGAAGCTGGCCAGATAGCAGTTTGGGACAAAGTGGGGATAAATTTGGCTCTTAACTTAAACTAAGCATGAGCAGCCACTCAGGGCACTGACTCCTGCTTTGGCTGGGAATTGGCTCTGTTTAGCAAGTTGTATTAGGAATCAGGACTGAAGCCACTGTGCAGCAGTGCAGTTGCCATAGTTTCCTCCTCACCTCTTGGTCTACATTAAGCACACTGTGGGATTTCTCTTTCTTTTGATTATGTGATGATCAGACATTATCTCTATATGGTTGTGCAGTTGTACTCTGGGACAGTTAGAGTTTTAGAGGGTAAGATGAGAGCTCACTGAAAACAAGAGGAAGACCGGAAAGAGAAATTTGAGGAATAGAAACTGGAGCTGGATGAGGAGCAAGAGATAAGAGTTGAAGTCCAGCTCTTAGTGAAAGAAGAAACAAGTGTCAGAAATTTCATAGGCCTCCTTTTACCTCTTTGAGTCCTAGTGAAGTTTTCATCTTTTTGGGGTTTTTTTCCTTTGTTTTGCTGTGGATTTTTTTTTAGTGTGTTACTGAACTGGTGTGTAGAGATTGTACTAGAAAACAGGATAAACTATCATTCTTGCCTTGCTAAGGATTTCCACCCTCCATGCTGTATTCCTCAGACTCATGTAGTTAGGAAGAGACGACTGCTAAAGAGAAAATGACTCCTCCAGAAAAAGGTAGGTGATTCACATGATATCTGATCAGACTGGATTAAAAGTACTTTAACTTGAATTCTAAAGACCAGTTACACTGTATGCTAGGCTCCATGTCTTTAAACTTATTCCTTTTAGGTGGCTTTTAGGAAGTAATTATGTGACTTCATTATTGCAGTGCAAATCAGGGTTGCCTGGCTGGGACAGTTATTTCAATAGGGTTTTTTAATCCAGCTTTGTATCAAAAAATAAGTTTGTCACTTGTACTGTTGTCTCAGTCCTCATCTAGTATTTAGAACCTGTTGGTGCTGCTTCAGCCAGCTTGAAAGTAGGGCAATATAATGGTGCTGCTACAGCATTTTTGAAATTAATTACTTGGATGAGAGGACACAAGCTCACATTGCTGCCCACAGTATGAGGAAAAAAGCAGTATGTGTAGCTTTGCTGTAAGAAACTTTCTGGCCTTTTGCCCGTTGTGAAAAAACTTCAGTGTAAAAATATTTAATGCAGCTGAAATCTTAGTGAACTTCAGTGAAATTAATCTCAGTAAATATTGTCACTCATAGTGAGGAATTCAGAACAGAATGCAGTATTGCTGGGAATATTGGGGTCTGTTAATAAGAATGAAGCAGAACAGGATTGCTGGCTTTTCTTCAACCTTCATCTGGACTACTGAGATGTGGTAGGTAGCACTTAAAAGTCTGCTAAACTACTTAAGGAGTTAGTAGCTACATAGCAAATAGTTTCTTTTCATTTAATTATTGTTTTTAAAATGGGATTCCTCTGTTCTGTCAGCACCCAAACCCGAATTTTGCTTGAGTAATATCGTCAAGAGTTTTCTTCTTCTCATGTCTTCATCGACATAGTCTTGTGTGGGAGCAGGAAATGGAGATTAATACTAATACAATTTGTATATGTTTGTTTCTTATACCATTAGTTTCAATGAGCAACATACACTTCAGTAAGGACCCTTGTAACTTGTGCTTGGTTATAACTGCTGCAAACGCTATTTTACATGTGCAGTGTGCAATTAAAATTTGACTTTGAAGTACAGAAATGGAGAGTTACAGTGAGACTATAACAAGTGAAAGGTGGTAAATTTTCCCTCTGCTGTCTCTAACTTTTAGTTGATGATGCCTCATCACCCATCCGAGGATCTGGAGATGGCATGGAAACAGAGCAGACAGCAGTATCCGTGGAAGCCAGCACTGGAGCCAACACTGCGAACCATCACACCCACCACAGCCCACATAGAAAGACAGGCTCTTCCCTAAGTCCTGGAGTTCTGCAGCTGGGGAAAGTACATGCTGATAAATCAGTGGAGATCGAAGCTATCCGTATCTTAGTCCCGAAAGCAGCCATCACCCATGTTGTTCCAACTAAAAATGCTAAGGTAGCTAAATCAGTGTTACATAAAGGAGACACGTTACACCAGTCAGAGGGAGCTGCAGATCCCAAGAAAGAACAGATAGAGCTGAAAAATGAAATTGTAAAGCTACAGAATTCAGAAAAGCGGTTGTTACAGGATAAAGAAGGTCTATCTAACCAGCTGCGCGTACAGACAGAGGTAAGAAGTTACAAATATTTTCTTTTGCACAGCTGAGCTGCTTTGGTTTATATAAGTAGTTTGTGAATGTGACTGAAGAGAATGACTGTGACTCTCCAGCCTTGAAGCGAATTGTTTTCCTTTTGAACTTATCAGCTAAGATAGAGTAGAAGTACATACAAGTAATCCAGTGCTGTTTCTCCCACTACAGGTGAAAGAATCAAGGGTTTGAAGTCTGAGAGACACATTAGAGGGCTGCAGGGAAAGGAATCTTTCATGAGGAAAGATTTTGCCTCTCAGCTTAACCAACAAGTGAAAAACCTTATGCCATAGAAGGGCTGGTGATTTTCTTCATAATATGATCTGTGGATATCTTGTTTAATCCTTTATCATCTTACTGTTTCAGGACTTGAATGCCATTGAAACTTTGTTTCTTGTAGCAGACTCTCATTCTTCCTCTCTCTACACACTGTCAGAATTTAAACAAGAATGTTTTCAATGTGCATTAGCCTCAGATATTTATGCTCACTGGAGTGAGTTGTGAAGCTTAATGTACTCTGCCTCGGATGTGACCCATTCTGGAAAGAGAGAGGCAATTTATTGTTAGCAATTTGCTATAACTTGCAACGTGTTCCGAAAGTAGGAGTTTAATTCTGTATTGATAATTACAAGAGTCTGCTCTAAATCTAGGTGAATCGGGAGCTGAAGAAATTACTTGTTGCTTCTGTTGGGAACGATCTGCAGTATCACTTTGAACGGATGGCTCGTGAGAAAAATCAACTAATCCTAGAAAATGAAGTCTTGGGACGGAATATATCTCAGTTGTCTGAACAATTGGAGCGCATGTCTATACAGTGCGATGTGTGGCGAAGCAAATTCCTAGCAAGCAGGTACTCCCTTGCACTTGTTCCCTTCTGCTGTTATAACAGCGTTCTCCTTCAAGTCCTTTATTGTATATGGCCATGGCAATGCCTGGGACTGTACTTAGAGATGCAGAGGACAGCTGTAACAGCTATAACAGCTGCATTGACACCTACTATGCAATCTGAGTATACAGAAAAGGTACAAAGAAAGTAAACTACTTGTAAATCTGAATGGTCTGCTTTTCAAAGGTAATACAGTGCGTCCTAAATCTCCTAAAATCTTAACTATGGTTTTCTCAGCATTGTAAGAGAAGCTCTTAATTCTAATAGTGTGTGTGCAGTTCAGGGTTTAAAAATGTCTTCCAGGACAGCTGTGTTGACTTGTCCTGAAGATAATTGGCTAGATTTTCATCCCCATCCCCCAGTAAGATAAAATTCTCAATTTCTGAAGAAGTTGATTGAGTTAAGAACCCTGCTTACAGTGACTGGGAAGGGCAGCTCAGTACAGAAGAGTAGGGGCACCTTTTCATTGAACACCAATAGTGCTACTGCTTGAATCCCTACTGTTACATCTATAACCATAGAATAATGGCCAGCAGAAGTTGGGAGCAAACCTTCAGCTGGTCTGGATGTCAGTCTCATTTAACAATAGATTAGACTTTTAATTTGCTAAGTGTAGTTGTCTTACAAGATATGTAAGTAGTATTTGAGTATTTTTCATCTTTTGCTGTACTTGGATATAACTAACTAGATTTTATTATGCTTAATGCATGTGTTGACTGTAGTTGAACAGAAATTGCTCTTTATCAGCCTTATTACAAAGGATATGTTGTAAGGCCCTTCATGGGGGAGTGGGGTGAGAACAGCAGCTTAATATTTGGTTTGAAGAGACATATTATGGGCTGTAGTGTAATAAATGTAACTTTCAAATGTTCATTTGCAGTACTTATTGGAGATTCCTTTTGCAGGGTTATGGCTGACGAACTAACCAATACCAGAGCAATTCTTCAGCGTCAAACCAGGGATGCACAAAGTGCAATCCAGGACTTGCTGAATGAACGCGATCAGTTCCGTCAAGAGATGATTGATACACAGAAGTATGATTTTTCTAATTCAGACTACATCCATGTGAGCTTTTCAGCTTATTCTAGCCCAGACAGGCATCAAGTAACTTTACCTTGTTCCAGCGATAATTGACACAGACCAATTACAATGATGGATAGTATGGTCACTTTTCAGTCTTGGAGCTGAAATAGCCAAAGTGGTGTTAATTTTTTTCCTCTTCCCCTGGAGGTGTGAGGTCTGTTGAACTGACATCCATCATATCCTTGGGCTTTCTCTGTTTAATCACTTACTGTCTCGACTTCATCCCTTCTGTCTGTCTCCAAAACACACAGATTCTTCTACCTGCATTGACTAGTTGATGCTTATGCTGCCAGATGTCAAATAAGTTTTACTAGCGTTCAAATAATCTGTTGGTGAAGTTTTCCCTTGGAGGATAGCTTGTTTGCCTCCTTGTTTTCAAACACTTCTTTTTCCTTTTGTGGTTAATGTTTAGCGTGTGCAGTTAAGTCCTGAGAGGGGACAGTTCCTCTGAAGGATGCTGTGTGCTGATAGTAGAGAGTACAAAACCCTTGACACTAATAGTGCTTTTTTGCTTTCTGCACAGGCTGCTGGAGGAACTGATGGTTTCTCTTCAGTGGGGGAGACAACAGACATACTACCCTAGTGCCCAGCCTTACACTACAACAGAGCTAGCCGCTGTGAATTGTAAACTAGCCAAAGCTGTAAGCTCGCATCTTCTGGGTAATGTTGGCACCAACAGTCCAAAAAAAACTTCAGCAGCTGTGGAGTTGTGCAATACCCCTGCTGAGAAAATGGCTGAAATGGTAAGAGCTCTTCATACATCTCAGTCTGTCAGCACAGAGTTTTCGTTTTAGAAAGAAACACCTTGCTTTGTGTTAACTACTTAATATCCCACCTTTTAAAAAAAATATGCTGGGTAAAGATGCTGAATAGAGTTGTCTGTTTCCCCATATTAAGAACAAAAGAAAAAAAAATACCTGCTAGCCCCCCTCAAACAACAACCACACACAAAACACAAGTGGAATAATAAGCAGAACAACATAATACGATGATAGACACCATTTCCTTCTTTTTCCTAAGCTGCACAAATAACTGGGTCAAAATTTACTTAGAGTTAGTGTGTCAGGAGGAGGCCAACTGAAAATACTTAATTCAGTTTTTAAACTGAGTGGGAGAAGGAACTGAGAACTAGTTCAGGTAGGAATAATTCATAATGCTTCAGACATAGTTTCTATTGCCCTAAAAATTATTTCTGTTGAAAGTGGGTGGAAACAGAGAGACGCCATGTGATTGTCTTTCAAGGTAAGGTTCCACTGCAGGAAGCTTGATGTTTAAGTAGCAAACAAGACTTAACACTTCAGTCTGGAAGCATTTGAATAATAAGTGAGCAGCAGGAGGATCACAGTGCTTTATCTGTGTTGTCTGGTCTTGCTCAACACTGCTAAAAAAGAGAAGATTTTATTGAGAATAAAAAAAAATTCTAATCTTGAATTTCTGGTAGGTATTGCTAATTTATAAACAGTACTTGGTATCTTTATATTAAGATGATGAGACAGCAGAAGCACCTCTGCAGTGAGGACAGTCTGAGAGAGTTTGGGTTGTTCAGCCTGGAGAAGAGAAGGCTCCATGGAGCAACCTTCTAGTACCTGAAGGGGCTGCAGGAAAACTGGGGAGGGACTATTTACAAGGGCATGGAGTGATAGAATGAGGGCATTAAATTGGAGAGGAGCAGATTTAGATTAGACATTAGGAAGAATTTCTTTACTGTGAGAGTGCTGAGACACTGGCATAGGTTGCCCAGGGAAGTTGTTGCTGCCCCATCCCTGGAGGTGTTCAAGGCCAGGTTGGATGAGGCCTTGGGCAGCCTGGGCTGGTGGGAGGTGACCCTGCTCATGGCATGGGGGGTTGGAACTGGATGGTCTTTAAGGTCCCTCCCAACCCAAACCATTCTGTGATTCTATGCTGAGGGTCTGGGTAGATGGATAGTTAAGTTTTCAACTTTAAAGACGTTGCTTTTGAGCAGAAATCCTTCCTAGTTGTTAGAGGATATTCTCCCCATTAAACCTAATAGATATAGTTTCATTCTCACATTTTCCATCCCTAGGTGCTACGTGTACTGGACCCAGCTGCATGTACAGAAACATCAACTGAAGTTTCTTTTTCTGAGACTTCTCCATCCTCCTTCCTTTCCACAAAGAAGAGCATTGGAAGGTTCCACCCTTATACAAGATACGAAGATGTAACTTTCAATTGTTGTAACCATTGTCAAGGGGAGCTGATAGTTGTTTAAAACACAGCCAGTCCAACTGCACATGCTCTGTTTCTAAAAGATAACACTAGTTGATGGTTCATCAGGCTTCCATTTTTTTTCCTCTTTCTCCTCATAAAGGGTGGGTTTAACCTTGGAAATTATGCACTTTCTGCTCCTCTGTCTCTTAAAGTTAAGAACTAGCAGGATTTCCTTAGCCTCTGGGATACTTCTACTACTTTGCAGTCTGGAAAGCTACTTATTTTCTTCTCCAAAGACCAAAAATGTTATGCTGGTCCAATCTGTAAAGCACAGAGATGCCCTTGACTATTTAAGTTAAGTTGTATTAGCAAATATCTTTTTTTTTTTTTTTCCTTTTTTGAGGGAGACTAAAGCATAGTTACACCAAAGTGAAGTGAATTGCTGATAGGCTATGTTTACAAAACAAAAAGCCATGGAAAACGGTCAGCTCCATGGTGTTTTTTTTTTTTTTTTTTGCTAAGGTGATGAACTGTCCCCAAGTCCATGTTCAGCCTTTTAAATTTAGTAATATAGAACTTGTGCAATAATTTTTTTGTAGCTGTAAATTCTGAAAGCAAGAGCATATGCAGTGTTGCAGCCCTTGTTGGCAAGAAGGGGAAAGAGCTTGAATGAAATTAGCTACAATATATAAATAGTAACTGGTTTAAAATGGATTATGGAAAACTGTGGGGTGAGATTATTCTTGTTCCCACAAAGCTAAAATGATGGCTTCTCCATCTGTTTCAGCTTCTAGAGTCAAGCTGTTGTAGGGTTAATCCTCAGCACAGATGGACTGACATGCCTCCTTTAGCACACAGTGTTGAAACCTGACTGAGCATTAGAACTCTGTCCTTGCCCAGGGTCACCCTGGTACTGTGGGAAGCTGGAGACAAGCACTAAGTTTGCACTGGTACTGCTGAAAAAAATATATTTTTACTTAGATGGTTTTATAATCTTGATGTAGGTTCAAAGAGAATTTTTAGCCAGTCTGCCAAGTCTAAAGAAGCCTATTTAAGTTGCACGTTAAGCAGAAATTGAGGAGGATACAAGTATGCATTTGGATTTCTTAGTTTTGCTCCCGAATTTATCATGTCTAGTTTGTGGAAGGAATTTGTGAAAAGGTTGGTTTTACCTAGTTTTCCTTTCAATCTCATATGATGCTCAGGATATGTAAGTTACAAATTCTTGCTGTTGTTGCCCATACTTTGGTTTGCATGAAGAAAACTACAATAAACTTTCTTTGCTTGCTTTCAAGTAGCAATGTTGAATTTAATACAACTGTAGCTCTGACTGTGTATTTTCTGCACCCCAGAAGGAGCTAAATGACACTGAACTGTAAAGCTTTTCCCTCTACTGGTCTGAGGTAATGAACCAAGGAGTGCTTTGTACTTTACTAAAAGTAGGGAGATACTTAGATACCTTTGCAAACCCTCTTCTTGTACTTGCTTGCTAGACCTAAGAAGGATTTCTTGCCCTGGGTGTCAGAGGTGCGTGCAGGAAGAAGGCAGGCAGTTGTTTATCATAGAATTCTAGAATGGTTTGGGTTGAAAGGGACCTTAAAGATCATCCAGTTCCAACCTCCCTGCTGCGGGCAGGGACACCTCCAGCCACCCTGGCCTTGAACACCTCCAGGGATGGGGCATCTACAACTTCCCTGAGCAACCTGTGCCAGTGAAGAAGTTCCTCCTTACATCTAGTCTAAATCTGCCTCTCCCCAGTTTATACCTCTTGCCTCTAGTCCTATCACTACACACCTTTCTAAACAGTCTTTCCCCAACCTTCTTCAGTTTCTCATTAGCATCTGGAACCTTCATTTCACATCCATGCCCTTTATCTATGCTGGTAAAAACTGCAGCACAGCCCACTCTAGTAAAATACCAGAATTCTCAACAGGCCCCTAACTATCTCCAAAAAACATAAAAGGCAAACCATGAATGGCAGAGTCAATTTGCATCTCCTACATTTCTGCCTGTTGCAGATTTCCAGAAAATACTCTGAATGTGGGAAAATGTAGGAACAATACCAGATCATAAAATCTGTTGGAGGCAGAGCTAGACAGAATGTTCCTCCTCTTCCACTAACTTTACAATTTCATGAGTGACCTCAGCTTGTTTGTTGATGAGTTCAGGGTAAGGGGATGTACTTTATTATAATAAATACAAGCAATTCAGCTCCCTTGATACTGGTAAAGGTCATAATTCACACAGCCTTTTGATTCCATGGACTAGAAAACTACTGAATATGGACTTAAAAAAATCAAGGTTCAAGAACTGTTGCACATTCACATATGTGTTAGCCTTCCATAACCACTTTCCCTGAACTAGAACTAGTCCTCTGGTCCAGCCAGAATTAACAGTTGGTCAACAGATCATTAGGGAGTGGGTGGTACAAGAAGCAGCATTTTCCAACAACACAACACCTTGTACAGTCTTCATCACAGGCAGCAGCAAACAGCAATATTAATCCAGCAAAAATGCAACATTTCACACAAGAGCCTGCATCCAGGAATTCATGGTGGAGTTGAGTATAAAGTGCCTTTTAAAGACAAGAAATGTGTATTTGCCACCCTTGTGTATTGATCTCATGCTTCTTTAGATTTGGTCAAACCAAGAAGATCCCTGAGTTAGACATAAAAGCAGGCTTTTCAACAAAATTACAAATAGACAATAAAATCATTGTCAGTGAAGGGAACTGTTAAACTGATTGAAAGCTTTAAAAACACCACAAAAAGTCAGTAGCTGTAAAGAGGAAAAACTTGAGCCATAAACATTAAGAGGGTTGTCACCAAGAACTCTGTGTTTACATCAAACTTTCAACTGTAATGGCCTGTGAAGCGAAAGGGTTTAGCCTCTGAACTAATGCAGTGGATGTTCTGCATCTGTTTTGCCCTTCTGGCTTCTAATCGGAGCTGCCTTGCTCTCTCCTTAGCAGCCAGTTCTTCTGCTCGTTTTTCCTCTCTCTTTCTTTTTAGCCATCTGTGGAGAGAGAAAGAGGATTAGAAGTACTGACAGTTGCAGTTTAAAGTTTTACATTATCTGTTCAAAGACTTGCCCTCATTTAACAAGAGTCACCTTGTCCTGTAGGATAAAGTTGAGTGTCATGGCTGAACCGATCTACAAGCCTCCAACTCCCAAACATGGGAGGCACTACTTTTCCAACCCAATTTTCCTGCTTCTGCACCCACTTTTACCTTCCTCATTTTGTTGAGCTGATTCAATTTATGGACTAGGGGTGGTAGGAATAATTTCTTTAGATTAATTTTCTGCTTGCTTCATGAACTGAATCAATCCAAGTCTGTTCCAGGAGAGGCAAAAAGGGGCAGGGGGAAAGGAATTCACTATTTAGTTTAGATTCTGGCAAGCTGTGATTTCACAACACTAAACAAACAATATCATGGAACTGATGTATTTTTGCTAGGGTGTTTGGTTGTAACAGCATCTTGATGATGTAAAACAAAAAAAACCCCACAACACAAAACCAGTAAGTAAAACAGTTAAGATGCACTGTAAAATTACTACAGTCTTAAAAGCCTACAACATTTTCAAATACGAGTCCCTAATAATGGCCCTACTCACTCTTTAAATGCTCTGTTGCATTCCTCTGTTCTTGGGAATAAGGTAATTCCTTCAGCTTGGCGTCTCAAAATTTCTAACTGTTTTTCTTTCATGTGTTCTTGGTGCTTTTTTTTAAGCCATAACTTGAAGGCTTCTTCTGGATTCCTGTTCCTCTCCTATTGAAAACAAAGATATGTATTGAGAGACAGAGAGAGAGAGAGAGATACACACACACACAAAGCTTACCACTGGAAGACCTTTATATGAATCACATTATAATACTTTTTTAACTCTGCTGGCATCTCCCACAAAACACACTTTCTATAATCAAACTAACGCCCATGCTAATCGGGCATGGAATATATACATGAGAAAGCACTCAAAGTAGTATGTTTTGGAAAATGCTGAATCAGCTTTTCAAGCCCATCACTACAAGAGAGGAACTTCTGAACAGAGCATCTGAAACACAGAATCATAGATTCATAACACAGTTAGGGTTGGAAGGGACCTTAAAGATCACCTATTTCCAACCCCCCTGCCATGGGCAGGAACATCTCACTAGATCAGGTTACCCAAGCCCCATCCAGCCTGGCCTTGAACACTTCCAGCGGTGGGGCAGCCACAGCTCCCCCAGGCAACCTGTTGCAGTGTCTCAACACCCTCATGGCGAAGAAATTCTTCCTTACATCAAGCCTAAATCTGCCCCTCATCCTATCACCAGAAGCCTTTACAAATAGTCTCTCTCCAGCTTTCTTGTAGCCTCTTTCAGGTACTGGAAGGTCACTATAAGGTTTCCTCAGAGCCCTCTTTTCTCCAGGCTGAACAACCCCAAATCTCTCAGCCTGTCCTCGTATGGGAGGTGCTCCAGCCTTCTGATCATCCTTGTAGCCTCCTCTGGACCCGTTCCAGCAGTTCCATCAGTCTCACAAGAGAGGAATAGAGGGGTAGAATCCCCTCCCTCACCCTGCTGGCCACACTTCTTTTCTTGCAGCCCAGGATACAATCGGCCTTCTAGGCTGCAAGTGCACATTGCTGGCTCATGTAAAGCTTCACATCGACCAGCACCCCCAGGTCCTTCTCTGCAGGGCAGCTCTCAATCACATCATCCCCCATCATGTACTGAAAATGGGGATTGCCCCGACTCAGGTGCAGGACCTTGCACTTGGCCTTGTTCAACCTCATGAGGTTGTCACAGCCCCACTTCTCCACCCTGTCCGGGTCCTTTTGGATGACATCCCGTCCTTCTGGTGTGGCAACTAAACCACTCAGCTTGGTGTCATCTGAAAACTTGCTGAGGGTGCACTCAATCTTGCTGTCAATATCATTGATGAAGATACTAAACAGCATTGGTCCCCGTGCGGACCCCTGAGGAACACCACTTGTCATGGATCTCCAACTGGCCTTTGACCCATTGACCACTACTCTTTGAATACGACCACCCAAACAGTTCCTTACCCACCGTACCATCCACCCACCAAATCCATATCTCTCGGATTTAGAGAGAAGGATGTTGTGGGGGACCATGTCAAAGGCTTTACAGAAGTCTAGATAGATCACATCCATCAGTTTATCCATGTCCACTGCTGCAGTCACTCTATCATAGAAAACCACTAAGTTGCTCAGACAGGGTTTGCCCTGGTGAAGCCACGCTGGCTGCCATTAATCACTTCCATGTCCTCCAGGTGCTTCAGCACAGCTTCTAGGAGGATCTGTTCCATGATCTTCCCAGGCACAGAGGTGAGGCTGACAGGTCAGTAGTTCCCAGGGGCATCTTTTCTACCCTTTTTAAAAACTGGCATAATGTTACCCTTCTTCCAGTCACCAGGGACTCAACTCACCCACACCCTGCCTGATTTCCTACATATGGGAACTGAGCACTCTTGGCCTTTATGGAAAGCATCCTTAAATATTTTCCAGCTCTGTTCTGTTCCTTTGTCCCCAAGGACCATGTCCCAGGGGATCCTACCAAGTAACTCCCTGAAGAGCTGGAAGTCTGCTTTCCTGAAATTTAGGATTCTCGCTATACACTTTGCCTGTCCCATATCCCTCAGGACCTCGAACTCCACCAGTGCATGACTACTGAAGCACAGGCTGCCTCCGATCCTAATGTCACTGATGAGTTTACTTGTATTGGTGACCATCAGGTCCACTATTGCATCTCCTCGGGTCGGGGTCCCTATCAGCTGGACTAAGAAATTATCTTCAATGCACTCCAGGAATCTCCTGGACAGCCTACAGCCTGCCATGCTACTTTTCCAGTATATATCAGGGTGGTTGAAGTCCCCATGTAGGATGAGAGCCTGCAAGTGTGAACCCTCCTGTAGCTGGAGGAAGAAGACTTCATCAGTCGGCTCTCCTTGATTGGGTGGCCTGTTATATACACCAACCACAAGGTTCCCGTTGGTCGTTCTGTCTTTGATTTTGACCCACAGCTTTCAACCTGTTTGTGGCTGCTCTTCAATGACAGCTCTTCATATTCTATCCCTTTCCTGAGACAGAGGGTAACACTTTCACCCTTCCCAGTCCACCCCTTCTGACCAGCTTGTAGCCGTTGATAGCCACACTCCAGTCATGGGATTCATCCCACCACGTTTCTGTGATGGCAACTAGATCATAGCTTTCTAGTAGTAAGGTAGCTTCCAGCAACTCCTGCTTGTTACCCAAGGTTGAATCTCCAGGTTTTGGTTGGGTCACATGCACTAACTGCTTGCCAATGAGTTTGGATGGTAAGGAATACAGGCCAAAGTGTTTGCTGGTTGATTTTTCACTGCCAGGTTCAATCCAGGTGATCTCCTGATAAAAAGGAGCATCATTGCTTCTCTTGTGACTTTATAGTCATACATGCAGCTGCCACAACACAAGCTGCCCTGCCAAGCGGAATAATCCTAAGCATGCAAGTCAGTCCAGCTCTCCACTGAAAACAATGTCACAAAAACATTTCCTGCCACTGTCAATTTTCAGGGACCTTACTAAGAACAACAAGCTTAGCATTTGGTTTTATTATCCAATGAGAGCACTACTGATCCCAGTCCTACATTAGAGAGAGCTTACTTTGCTGTTCAAGTCTTCTAGCTCCTTTGCACGACGAATTCGCTTTTCTTCTTGCACTTGTTCTTTCTTCTTCTGTAACCAAGCTTTAAAAACCATCTCATTCTCTCTTCTCTTTTGTTCTTCTTGTTCCCTTTTCCTTTCTTCTTCCTTGAAAAGAATTAAGAATTAATAAACTTAGTTTTTGAGAATCGCCTTGATCTCCAAAGGCCTTCACTGACACAAGAGTCAATAAATAAGCAGTTTGAATTATATGAGACACAGAAATACTGATGGAATGGGAATACTAAAAGACTACATGGCAGTTGATGCTACTTTTAGGAAGAAACAAGCTTAAGCATTTCTGTGCTTCATGTTACATTCAGATACTTTTAGTCTAGTTCTGAAACCATGAGACAATTCAACTCATAGATCTTTCAATCGAAAGAGGTGAAGATTTAAAATTAAGCTTGCCCAGTACTTCTGATGATTGGCTTAAAATTGGTTTAAACTGATGCCCTTTAAAAATGAATGCTGCTCTCAAGCTTGATGGACCACTAAACCCTAAAGGATACTTAACTACCCATGGAATGCAGGCACTACCTTATCATAGAATAACCAGGTTGGAAGAGACCCACCGGATCATCAAGTCCAAGCATTCCTATCAAACACTAAACCATGCCCCTCAGCATGCATATAAGTAAGGATTTTTTTCTGGACATGAAGTTGTACTAAATGCTTTTTTCAGATTTACAAAATGAACTGACTTTTACAAAACCAATAATTTTTTGTAATTATTAATCACATCTTAGGTAACAAGTACCTATAAGGAAGAGAAAAGTTTCCAAACAATGCTTCAGAAAGATGAGGCCATTTTACCAGGTTTTTACTCTCATCAACACAAGAGTTACAATCCCCACTCACTTCAGCACTTGGAGAAATCTACTCTTGTTAACAGACGATGTTCCTCCCACTTACAATTTTTGGACTATCCTCCGAATTTACAATCTGTAATTCACTGAAAGGAAAGAAACCCCACCAAAATGGAGCAGATGGATTCCAATAATGTCAAGAAATGTTTCATGCCTGTGAAATCCATCACAGAATGGAAGAACTCCATTCAAGAATGAAGAAATAGGTTAATACATTCTTACCTTTTCCTAAGTCAGCCAAAAGACGAAGAAATTTAGCACAGTCAGGAAAATAATGTCCCTCACCTACACCACACTACCTTTTACTTTAAATATACAGAGTAAAGTGTCAAGTGATCTAGTCTGGTGTGTACATCAGTGAGTCCTCAGATTTCATACCCCTCATTACTCAGAAAACTTTTCAAACGAGGCAGGCTTGACCTAATTCCATAGACAGAAAGCAATAAGCCAGCTTACTTACAGCATTGTGGCAGAGAAAAACGGTAGATGCTTCATGCTGGTTTAATAGAGCAACACACGTGGTAAGTTACCATTCTGTAATTGTACAATCACAAAGCAAAGCAAAATAAAACATGGGAGTTTTTAAAATCTTTGGTAAAGACTGTTGAAATTCCTGTTACAGTTGTGAGGCTGACTTGCCAGTAAAGATTATTTCTTTTCCAAATAAGGATCTGAGAGAAAATTAGAAGGTTTTTTTTCTTTTTTTTCTAGTAATACAGAAGTTACTGGGTTTATTTTCTAAAATAGAATTTATCTTTGTTTTGTTTTAAAAGACTGCCCTTATAGTTGTAAGAAGAGCCTCACTACTAGGAATATTTTCTGCTTTTTTTACTTTTCTCTTTTTCTCCTTTTTATCATATTCTGTGTAGTGCCCAAATAAGAAGGAAAAGTAGTATCAATTAACAGAGAAAGGGGGGAAAGGCCCTACTTTGCAACTAAGCCATCGAGAAAACTTCCTACAACACTCATCCATGCAAAACCTTAACAGGAAAATGCTATCCAGTTACATTATCAGTCAATATGACTTCACCTTTATGCATCTTACGCAAGCAACAAGGCATGCCACTTTTGAAGTCATCTGTATCTTCCATACATCTTAAACACACCCTGCTTTGTTCACAGTTCTCACAGTCATTCCCCTGTGTAAATCTTATTTTATGACTGAGCACTCTCCCAGGTGATAATTGCCTGTTACATACTTCATCAGCACCCAAATGTGCACCTGCATTACTGTGGTAAATGTTAATTAACAGTGTAATGTTAATTAACCGTAATCTGCAGAGATACGATACCATGTGCTATGTTCCAGCAAACAGTGGGCCTGTAATGGAACCTAGGTAGAAAGAGAGTCAATAAGCAAAAGCAGTAAGTACAATATGGCAGAAGGCCTATTTATCAAGGCTATATTAAGTAAATACTTGATTTCTCCTGTGAGCAAGGCATGATTCTGTGCCACGCTGTTTGGTTTTTTTTTTCCCTAGGAAATGAGTTTTGAGAGATTTTAGTACAAACTCCAGAGAATTAATATTACTGCCGTTACTGTAATCACTGCCTCTTTTATCACATTAAAAAAAATGAAATAAATGTCCTGCATGCATCACGCAGAGGAACAGGATGATTGCTACTTGCTGCCTCTGTATTTTTACCTCTTTCCTCTGTTTTTCTCTCCTTTGTTCCATCTGCTTCCGCAATTCTTTTTGTCTGGGAGAAAGACAGTAAGTGGAGCTTCTCGCAGGCATGTTTGCAGACTGCACTCTCAGTTGCATCTTCCGCCTCCCCAGGCCTCTTGCAGCATTGAGAGCAGAATTTGGACGACGCTTAGGGTTAGATGGAGGCTTAGGGACATGCACGCCCTCATCTCCACCAGGAGAAAAGGAATGTGCTCCTGGTCTCACTGGAGGTACTTCCCTCATTCCAGAGACAGTGCTGAGAGGACTGCAGCCTGATTTTGGAGACAAACATTGAGTTTCAATATCCGTAAAAGAAACACTTATCGGGGGCAAAGAGCCCTGGTTTTCAATGTCACGTAAACTTAAGAGTTCAAATTTCCCATCTTTTTCCACTAGTATTTTACCATCCTTATTTTCCTCAATCTTGCCAGCATGGGGTGAAAGTGATGCACTTTCCTGTCCTGTTTCATTAGAAATCTGCAACCGAGACAGCTTGTTCAAAATGTCATCATCTCCTGCAAGATCAGTTTTACAGACTTCAGCATCTTCTAGAGGAGGAACTTCAAGATCCACTAACTTATCCTTAAACTTTAATTTCCGTTCTCTATTCTGATCCACGGGAGCCTGATCCTGCAGTATCTTGTTGGCTTGTTCAATCTTTCCCAAGATGTAACGCTTTATTTCTTCATCTTCTTCCTCATCTAGTTCCTGCTGGTCTTCCAACTTGGAATCCTGGGTAGAGCTTTCACTATCAGTATCGGATTCATGGTCCCCCTCTTTCATATCAGACTGGGATTCCAAACTCTCTTCGTTGGAAGGTTTCACCTTCACATCTACATCTGCCTCTGAAAACTGATCTGGATTTTCTTCCATTTTCTCAGCATCTTCCTCAAGCTGGTATGCAACTTTAACAACTTGTGCTTTGATATCCTCTTCATTTCTTTCAGGATTCTAAAAAGATTAAAATAAACTAGTCTATTCTCCCAACAAAAGGCAGTATCAGAGAAAGAGAAAAGAACTAGCGAGAGAGAAGACCAGTACTAACTACCCTACTTCTAAAACAGGCTGCTAAATAGTACGTATCATAACTAGTAGCTTTTTTTTTGGCACTAGCAACTCTTACAGTTTCTCCGTGTTCACACCTGTACAAAGTTTAACCAAACTCTGCTTCTACAATAAACAGATCTGTGACAGCATAAAAACAAAATAACATGTGTTGCACAAACACTTAAAGGAACCCAGAAGTACCTTTGAAACAAACATATTGTTTTCAATTAACACTGAACTTCCTGTTCCAAGGCAATTTTAAGCAAATTAACAAGTTTGGTTTTCAATATAATTCCAAATAACATTTCTTGTCAAAATTCAGTGAATATACCTAAACTTTTCAAATTACATTGAATTTTGTGTTTATGATTCCAAATATCACTCAATTTTTTCTTCATAATAAGACAACTAGCATTTAATTTAACAAATACCTCTCTTTCACCAAGGTTTTCTTTTTCTTCTTCATTACTTAGCCATTCAGGATCTTTCTCAAAGTCATCCTCATATTCTTCACATTCTCTTAAATCACCCATATCTGCTGGATCTCCTTGGTTTTCATTCTCACTCATTTTGGTGATGTGTTAGAGAAACACTACAAAAAGGAGAGGAAAAAAGAATCGTTCCAAAACTCTAGTAACACACAAATGTAGAACATTTATATATCTTGCAGCAGCTACATCAGGCTCGTGAGCGCTATCAATACAATCACTTTAGATGACAGCGCCAGAGCACCTCAGAACTAAGGATCGTTAACGGTTTATGAACATCAAAGCTTTTGGCACTTCCAGCTCTGACTACCAGGGCAAGATATGAGTCAAAGCAGAGCAAGGTGACTTACTTAATGCCTTGCCAAGCCGAATTGTGCTGTTAAACAAAACACATTCAAATCAGTTTGTGGCACTGAATATAAACACTGAAAACTGTTCAATTTATTTAGGGTACATATAACAAAGCAGAGCAGCATAAAAATCAGCCTGTTTTGTTGTGACATGAAGTAGTTACAGCTGAAGAGATACATACACTTTAATGACCTTGTTTCAGAAAACCACGTATCAGCTCCTATTCTATTTAGGGTGTTACGAGGTAAAGATTGAAGTAGTTCAGCTTTAATAGTGACCACAAATATTCAGAAAATCTCAAGTCTTTATTTTCACCTGCTTCTATTCCAACTCGGGGGCCTTGTGACTGAAGTGTCTGAATATTCAGAAAATCTCAAGTCTTTATTTTCACCTGCTTCTATTCCAACTCGGGGGCCTTGTGACTGAAGTGTCTGAATATTCAGAAAATCTCAAGTCTTTATTTTCACCTGCTTCTATTCCAACTCGGGGGCCTTGTGACTGAAGTGTATGCAAAGGTCAAAAACACCTCTACAAGGGTTACACTCAGGAACAGCTACAAGAAGTAGAGGGAGACAGTGACAGACTTCTGTTAACTTGCAGACAAAGAAGCTGAAGGGATTGGAAAACAAGCCTTACAAGGAGTGGTCATCAGCTACAGAGGTCTTCCCTGAGGGTTCCTCTGTGTACTAAAAAAGCAACAGAACAGTAAAACTTAAGAATTGGCAATTATTGTCCTTTTTAACCTATGTAGACATAAGCAGAGCCAGCTTTACCTCTCATGTTCTTTATTAACCGATGGCAAGAAAGGCTTATTTAGAGGCTTATTAATGAGGAGCTAACGCTGCAAAGTGCAGGAGGACCCGCTTTTGTGTAATTCTGATCTAACTGGGGTTTTTTGGGGGGTCCCTCAGTACGAGAAGGTCACTGAGGGGCTGGAGCATGTCCAGAGAAGGGCAATAAACATGGTGAAAGGGCTGGAGCACAAGTCCTACGAGGAACGGCTGAACTGGGGTTCTTTAGCCTGGAGAAGAGGACGCTGAGACCTTGTCGCTGCCTGAAGGGAGGGGGGAGCGAGGTGGGTGTCGGTCTCCTCTCCCAAGCGACAGATGATAGGTGGACGGCCTCACGCTGCGCCAGGGGAGATTCAGATTAGATAGCAGGAAAAACTTCTTCCCTGTAAGGGTTCTCAGGCCCGCGCGACCCACAGCTCCTTTCCTCCCACCGCCCGCCCCGCTAAGACCCCGGCCCGGCCCAGCCGCCCCCACGCTCACCGCCGCCGTTGCCATAGCAGCGGCCCGCCGCGCGCTCACCACCCCGCGGCGGCGCGCGCCGCAAAACGGCGGCTCCCGAGGGACAAACCCCGCCGCCCCGCGCGCTGCCCCGCGCGCCTCTCCCAGAGGCACAAAAGCGCTAGGTTAGAAAGATCCCACTAGATCATCGAGTCCAACCATTCCTATCAAACACTAAGCCACGTCCCTCAGGACCTCATCTACCCGTGCCTTAAACACCTCCAGGGAAGGTGACTCAACCACCTCCCTGGGCAGCCTGTTCCAGTGCCCAATGACCCTTTCTGTGAAAATCTTTTTTTCTGACATCCAGCCTGAACCTCTCCTGGTGGAGCTTGAGGCCATTCCCTCTTGTCCTGTTCCCTGTGACTTGGAAGAAGAGGCCAGCTCACTCCTCTCTACAGCTTCCTCTCAGGTAGCTGCAGAGAGCAATGAGGTCTTCTCTCAGCCTCCTCTTCTCGAGGCTAAACAACCCCAGCTCTCTCAGATGTGCTTCATAGGGCCTGTTCTCCAGCCCCTTCACCAGCTTCATTGTTCTCTGGACTCGCTCCAGAGCCTCAACATCCTTCTTGTGGTGAGAGGCCCAGAAATGAACACAGGATTCAAGGAGCAGTCTCATCAGTGCTGAGTACAGAGGCAGATGAACCTCCCTGGACCTGCTGGTCACACTGTTTCTGATACAAGCCAAGATGCCATTGGCTTTCTTGGCTACCTGGGCACACTGCTGGCTCATGTTCAGTCCGCTGTCAACCAACACTCCCAGGTCCTTCTCCTCCAGGCAGCTTTCTAGACAGATTTCTCCCAGTCTGTAGCTCTGCATAGGGTTGTTGTGCCCCAAGTGCAGGACCCAGCATTTGACTGCGTTAAACCTCATGACATTGGACTCAGCCCAGCTGTCCAGCCTGTTCAGATCCCTTTGGAGCCTCCCTACCCTCCAGCAGATCCACACGTCTCACTCCACCCCTCACCACTCTAGCCCTGCTGCTGGGCTCCACTGAACTGAGTCTGGCCCCATCCTGTTGACAGCTGCCCTTTAGGTATTTAGAAGCGTTGCTAAGATCCCTTCTCAGTCTTCTCCAGGCTAAACAGACCCAAGTCTCTCAGCTCTTCCTTGTAAGAGAGATACTTCAGTCCCCTAATTGTCTGTAGGACATGAGGGAAAGGTAGGAAGATATGCCAGGGAGGGTGGTTGGTATATCAGGAGAAGGTTCTTGTCTCAGAGGTTCAGATCTGGAACAGTTCCCCATGGAAGTAGTCATGGATAACCTCCCTCAACCTGCTCACCAGTAATCTTGATGCACCCCAGGATACTATTGCCTTTCTTGGCCACAAAAGCACATTGCTGGCTAGCTTGTTGCCCACCAAGACTCTCAGGTTCTTCTCCACAGAGCTGCTTTCTGGCAGGTCAACCCCTAACTTGTACTGGTGCATGGGGTTATTCCTCCCTAGGAGCAGGATTCTGCACTTGCCTTGCTCTAGCCCCATTCTTCTTGATGCATCCCAGATGTTTTGCTCTTGCTGCTGTTAAATTATGCACTTGTTTGGGAGCAGCCTGAGCATCAGCAGCATTTCTATTGTATTATTCATGCTCGGGCTGATGATGAGCAATTTGATCAGACTGAAAGCTTGTGGTGTCAAAATTTGAGCTTTCATCAATGAAGGTAGCATTGCATCTCCCAAGAGGTGCTCCTCTTCATCAATCATACATCACTTCAGAACTTTGAAATGTGAAAAGAGGAGGAAAACCCCACTAAAGCCTGCTCTAAAGAAATCTCCTTCTCCAAAAAGCTACCAAACAGCAAGGGGAAACACCCACGCTGTTGGGAACCCTCCATGCTGGAGCCAAAGCTATTCCCCTAGCCATGCAGGGCTGGAAGAAGCGAAGCCAAGATGTGTAACTTGAACTAAGGCTGGTCCTTTATCAAGTCTTGGGATTTTATCCCAATTCTTTACACCATGAAATACAATGGAGACCATTAAATTACCTTGGGTGAGGCAGGAAAAGGTGGAGGGAGTGGGCTCCAGGGTGACAGACTCATGGGACATTGTGTGGTGCTTCCAAGCACCTCATTTTGGGGAATGACCCTAAGAAGACAACCTAAAAAGGCACGAGAAGGCTACACACCTAAGAGGGTGCCACGCTCTCCACTGAAGTGTTAATGAAAGAAAATATGGGCCAAACCCAGTCATGAATAAATGTAGCCACGGCATTAATAACTCTTAGAGTGATTACTCCAAGTTAACATGGTGCAGAAAGCTAAACCCCTTCAATGTGGTAGTTCAGGAGGTCTCTGAAGACAGTTGTGATCCAGGCCACATATCACAGCAGGAGGAGGTTGGACTCCACCACCTCAAGGATTCTGCTAACCCCATACCGTGCAGCCAGGAAGAGAAATGGTGTTTGATGTTGGGTTTGGTGGGTTGGAAGGGCTCCCTGATATTTACCTGAGATAACAGTTGGGTACCTACTTGGCAAAGGTCCCCACTGTACCTGGAAAAACTCCAACCACTGACCTCACCCAGGGTCATGCAGTGATCCTGTGCTTCAAGACAATACACCGAACTTCTGATTTTCCACATTTCACACATTTGCCACATTCAAAGCAGACTAAAACAAAGAGTACTCAGCACAGCATCAAAGCTTTACGCTCTGCTTTTATCGTAAAACTGTCTTTCATCTTACAAGTCAGTGCCACCCCTTTCATTCACCAGAGATGCTTTATTCGACTAATTAAAATCCATGTGACTGTGGTAAAAGGATCAGAGCCTGCTGCTGGAAGATTGAGCTGTGATGCTTGATATTAATAATATAATGATATCTTAAGTTAATCTAAATTCATGCATGCATTCATTAATCCATACATCATTAAATGCAGGTTTTCAGATGTTCCTATCTCTGAGGGAGCTACAGAACACGGTCATGAACAAAAAGCACGATGGAAAAACTAGCCAAGCAGTGCAGGGGTGCAAGGACAGACCCTGACACATTGGTTGCTCTTTCCTATGTCACTAATGCACATGTCACTAACACAATGTCACTGTGTTTATGGAGCACAGATTTACACAGAGCAAGTGTGTTTGAGAGACAAAGGCAGTGTAGCACCTCCAGAGCAATGTTAAAGGAGCACATTGACCCCTTTCATATGTTGTGTAGGAAACAGTTGCCACTGTCAAGGATTGCTGGGAACAGGATCTAATCTTCTGCTCCTTCCATATCCAAAGTCTCTCCTTCCTTCCCAGTACCTGGCTATGATCACACGAGTAGAGAACAAAACATAACCACTTCCATGCAGAGCCCTTTCTTTTCCCCAGGAGCACTGCCAGAGCAGCCAGCTGTTTCAAACATGCATGCAGCAGCAGCACAGTTGAGAGTAACCCTGCCATGCCTCGGTGGGCTGCCACAGCCTGTGCTAGCCCAGGGGGGTGGCAGCGGGTGCCACTCCTGACACAGCAGCCTCTGGCAGTTCTTATTATTCCTCACCTTTTAGACAGAACAAGCCCAGCACCCAGCCTCCCCCCCCAGCAGTGATCCCAAAGCCCAGGAACTGTGCCATGTCTTACAGCATCACAGCAAGCCCAGTGCCAGGTACACAGATTCAGTGGTAGCACTCACCTCCAGCAACCCCCAGCATCAACCAGAACAAAGGAAGAGCCACAGCATCCCGGGCAATGTGCAGTATTTATCTCATCTCCATCAAACCCCACCGTGTGCTGTTTCACAAGCGCAGGAATTCAGCTCCTTGACAGTAACAGGGTGTTCCTTTTCAGCTCGTTTAGCTGCATGCAATGTGGCAGGATGCGATGGGAGGAGCAAGAAGGATTGCCATCGTTCACATGGACCTGTACCACTCGCAGGGAAAAGCAGCCTCAGGATTCTTGTTACAGCACCTTTCACCAGCTCCAGAGACGCAAAACATTTGAATCCATCTTAGAATGTAATGCTATACCTCTATGAGCTACTAGTTACCTTCCTGCCCTACGCCAGCAGGTTTTTAAACCCTCACACTGCCAAGAAGCTCATCCCTGCACAGCTGACTCCTATACTCACCCAGAGAAGGCAGATGAATGAAATTCAGAGCAAGCCTGATGGGCTGACATTCCTATCACTCCTGCCTCAGGAATAAAGCTCTCAAGGCAACACCTGTAAGAATGGATTTTTCTAGACCTCTCCTTTCCCCTCAGCCCACCCATTTTCTCTTGGTTTTATTGTTGTGCAGAGGGCTTGCTGGGTTACTACCCACACCAAACTACAACAAACTGGCAGCAGATATTCAGAGAGTACTTTCCCCTCCAGCCCAGCCTGTACTATCAGGTACAAGTCTTCCTTCCTAGAAGCACAGGACAGGGAGAGCTTTCCAACACCGGTGTGGGCGTGTCACAGTGGGGAGTTCACAGTATTTTTCCCTGAAGGCCTTCATTTTTCTGATTAGGTTGATGCAAATAGAAAGGTCCTGCTGCATGGCAAACCTGAGCCTGCTTTCCCTTACAGTCATTCTCAGTGAGACCAATGCTTCCTGACCAGGGTAACCCTGGACCAGTAAGCAAGTCATTTTCTCTCACAATGAACTAGTCCATACTGGGCTGGAGTGAGTTGTATTTCTGAGCTGCTCAGCCATTAAGATTCCTTAGCGCAAGACCCAATACACTTCACAGAGTTCTGCAAAAAAGAGTAAATAACAATCATCTTTAAGACTTGGTTCTTACATGGTTTGTTCCATACTCCCTTCCCTCTCTTTGTAACAAAGATGCTCAGAACAACCCGCACTAGTTGACTGCATCAGCGCTATGGATTAGCAAGCTATCAACATCAAAAACAAACACTGGCTACGCAGGATCTCTCAGTATTTTTATTTAACAAAAATAGCTATTCAATTCGAAACCAACAATGTCAACATGTTTACAGAATTTCACAGGCATCAGTAACTCTGTGTGCAGCTCCGGCCAGGCTCTATAGTCACCTCATCACCATAGCAACAGCACAGGAACCTGAACGACATCCAGGTGTGGCTTCCATACATTGACAGGCCTGGAGATGAACGCAGCGCAGCACACCTCCATTGCAGCTGCTGCTGTTTCATTACTTTGGTAGAAAAATTAGTGTTATTGCTGTAATTCATTAGTTTGTTTTTGACTTGTTTTTAAATAACTGGCTTGTTCTGCATAAAGGATTTGTTTTCTGTATAAAAATGGGGTTAAAGATGAGCTTCTACTTTCAGTCACTTGGCATGAGTTCTGTACGCCCACTCCTCATGCCTTTGTGCAACCGTCACACCAAGGAACCCAAATGACAGGACATGCAGGGTGTGCGCTTACTGTCCCTCTCCCAGGACAGCTCATCAGCTGCCATTTCATAGCTTCAGATTTCATTGTTTTAAGAACAAAGAAAGGGTAATGAAAATATTACACGGGTGGGTTCAAGTTTCCATTTCAGCATAAGGCAGTGAGGTTTATATGTATCAATGCCAGTACAGCAGAGCCCCTGTGTTTAGGGGATGATTTAGGAGGCAGGTTGCAAACACAGAGAAGCTTTAGGGAGTTGGTTCCCCTGAGCATCCTGCCTGGAAGGGCTCCCCACGACCCAAGCAGCACATCTCAAACTCATTAATCATTCTCCTTGTGTCGTAAAGGCTGAGGCTCACAGAAGCGATGGCAAAAGTCATACCAATCCCAGCCAGGGAAGGGAAGCCTTCTCAACCCCAGTACTGTGAAGCCTCCATAGCACTGAAAGGAAGCGATGAACTGAAGCTGCTTCTTCAGGCTTTGACTACAGAAGCTCTAACCAGCACACAGAGAAGGCACAGATGGAAGCCACATTGCGTCTTCTCCTTTGCCAGTCCTCCTGTACACTTAAACTCACCACAACCTGCACAGCAACAGGGACAGCCCACAGGCCATTTCCACAGTATACCACAGATAGATCTGTTGCTGTACCTGTTATGGAGCCCAAGTACCCAGGTTCCCAAGCCCAGGACAACTCTGTGCAACTACTTCCCAGTGCTGAAGCAATTGGGAAAAAATAAATTATTTTTAATGTCCAAGTAAAAGGCAAATCCCAAATTGCTTAGACTGGACAAAATAAAATAAAAGAACTGCTCACTTCAAACATTCATTGTCCTGTTTAGGTGGGAAGAGGTAGATCTTGTGGACAGAGACCCACCAGAAGCATAAAGGCATTTTAAAAAAGGGCAAAAACTGACAGAGCAGAAATCAGCATTTTTCACAGCCTCAGGCAGTCATCCTGCTAACTACCATAACTGAAGGGGTCTATTTAGTCAGTCATGACTCTCCAAAGTCACAGAGAACAGCTTAAAATCACGCAAGTTAAACTTCTTTCTCAGTACTATACTAACACCCATCCCAGAGAAACAGCACAGCCTCCAGGGCTGGGAGGCAGAAGCTTCAATGGCCACAGGAATATGCAGCCCTAAAGGACAAAGGCAAGGATATCCAAGTGTCCTCAGATTAGCAATTTGTCTACTTAAACTCCCTCTAAACTTCCCATCTTGCTTACAGCGCCCTTACTTAAGCCTCCATAGGACAAGCAGCGTGGCTGACAGCCAATTCACCAGTGTCACAAGTTGCCCCAGGACACAATTAGGTTTCAGGAAATCACCATAATCAGCTTTGGTAAAACTGTGGCAGCAGGGGTGACAGAAAGGAACAGCAGAAACAGTAGAAGCAACTCCAGGAAGCATGTGCGTATGCAGAAACAAGTGTTCTAGTCCTCAAAATGGAGCATCCAGCATCATAGGGCAGGCACAGAAGAGCCACACTAACCAAAACACAGGCCTAAGGCCACCTCCTGTCCCAGGCCCATTAGCATGGTCTCACTTCTGCCCTGCAGCAGCATCTCAATGACAGAACAGCAGTTGATTTCCCAAGGCTTTCATTCTTGAAGAAAATGTTCTGTTCTTTGCTGCACATCCCATATATGCAACAGAAGAACAAAAGGCATTTTAGAAAGAAGATATTTGTTCTTACTTACGTAAGAGCTAATACATTTACCTTCTAAAATGTGCTACTAATATAGTATAAATACGGGTCAAGTACCATACAGGTGGCTGCCTTGGGAAGAAAAGGCAGAGATTAAAAAACCAGACTTGTATCTTCATAGGTAGCCACTGAAGTGTTCACCTGGTGCATTACTGGTTCTCAGGAGATCTGCTTTGCACCTGCTCTCGTCTTCTATAAGCTCTGATAATACTGTATATGCCACTGACCAAGAACACCAGTGAGATGGCCGCAAAATAAGAGGCGTAAATCATGAACTGCAGAGAAGGGGAAAGAAAAGAAGTGGTTAAACCAAGTAGTTTCCAAGTTTGTAAGAAGGTTAACACAAGAGCTCCCTTCTGCTTCTAAAATATCAGGAATTAGTGATCATTTCTCTGTCAGCAAACCTTTGACTCGGAAACAGGAGGCTAAGGAGCTTTACAGCCTGGTTTACCTTCACCCCTCCAATCAGTAAAGCTAAGAAAGTCTCCCATACCTGGGTGAAGATGTCCAACCCAAGCCCGCTGGCATCCACAACAATCAAAGTGAGCAAAGTCTGAAGTGCTAAGGCAATGAAAGTATTGACCCCAAACACCAGGGCGTACCGCTCCACACTGAGATTTGTAGCGATCTGGAACCTAGAAAGAGAGGCATGTCCAGAAATTATAAGGATAAGGTAATAGCAGGAAAGTGCAAGAAAAGGTAGGAAGTCTCTGGACAAGAAGGCTATGCAGCCTGAAAAGTTACATACTCTCGTCCAGTACTTCCCACAGTTAAATTACCTGAGAGTGTACTTCTCTAAATAGGATCACAGCAGACTAGTACAGAGGCTAGAAGAGACCCAGACAGAAATCTAAAAGCCTAACAAATCCTTTGGGAGCCCTGTGGGTTTCAGTCTTACTGAAGCACTGCTCCTGTCTGATGCAGATAAAGGGCCTTGTCATGCAGAGAAGATGCAGTGCCCTCTGATCCCAGAGAGCTGCTGGCAATCTCAAAGCCTCAGCCCACTGCAGTGTGCTACATAACCTGCATCCTTCTGACCAGAACTCCTTTTGCAGTTACCAGCTCCAGCATCTGCCCTTGTATTGTGCTTGAGCTGTGTTAGAGCTGCTATGCATGTATACTTCAACAACTGCTGTGCTTACCTCCCCAAAGAGACAAACAACATCAAAGAACTCCTTACGGGTTAGGGAAAGCTGACACTCAGCATGGCCAAAGCATCGTCCTCCTCATCTGTTAACACTTCACTCCAGCCATGTTTATGGAAAAAATTCCCCTGGCAAGCAGCGCTATCTACTATTTAGAAACAGTCACTTCGGTGTCATAAGACCTTTGAGCCTGTGCAGGCTGCCAGCCAAATTTCCAACCTGAATCACAACACAAACCCTTGCAACACATTTCCAGATTCCTAGTAGAAGAGATCTTAGTTACATGGAAAATACACCAGCTTTGAGGGCAATTTACATTAAAAAGATACTCACGTTGCTATTGTGATTAGCAGCATGTAGATAATTCTGAAGACAACGTATGATGCGTAGCACACCCAGATATTACGAACCGTGTCCATGATATATACAGCAGCAGCAATAAGAAAGGAAAAGAGGGCAAGTGCCACCTCACCCCATGTTGCCCAGGATGTTTTTATGTGACCCACAACAAACACAGCAACAGCTCCTGTGAGGGGAAGGAAACCGTAACTGTTAGTTATTACAATTAGAGCAATTCGGAGATTGTGTATTAGAAGCTGTACAGCCCCTAATAGCCAGACACAACGGAAGCAGAGGACACTGATGTGTACACCTTAGCAGCTCTTCTTCCTAACCTCTCCCTAACCTGGAAACCTGCTCTGAACTCCCACTCACTTTTACAGGAACAGAAGAAAAAAAATAGGGCAATGCCGACTGCCTCTGAAATCTCCTCCCTGGTTCAGAAAGCACAACAGTCGCAGGACTCAGACCACTGCTGCCCAGTCCTCTGTGCCTGACCATAGTGTTGCCAGCTGGGCTAGAGAGAATGCAAACTTGGGTTCTCAGAAGCACTCAGCCAATTATTTTGTGGTGCTTTAGGGGGTTAGGAGGGAGGAAGACACACCTACTTTGATACGGAGCTGTCAGAGCTTTCTCCTGGGAGGCAGAAAAACCTGCATTTACTCTCACCTATCTGCTGGCCTTTAAGAGTCAGTAAGAGCAGGAGTCCAAATCCACATCTCCTGGGATGCAACCTGATCACAACCTACAATCATGTGTTGTTTATTGCGCAAGAACAATCCCTTACAGTCAGAACAGGTTTGTAACTCCTGCCGGATTTTACGAAAGGGGGAGAGATAAGGAGAGAAGACAGAACACAAGATGGAAAGAATGTGGTATTTCATGCAAGTCTACAAGCAGATGAGGTGCATTTCATGCACTATCACAGTTGTAACTGCTGAGAAGCCCCGATACATATTACGTGACAAAAAAAATCCCATTTGAGGTAGGTCTTTTTTTGCAAACAAACCAAATAGCAACCAACGGCATAACAATGCTACTGTACACAGCAAAACAGGCATACTGACAAAGGGAGGTTCACTGGGCATCTCTGAAAAACAGGATTGTAGTCAGCATCTCACCACTGTACAGAAGTGCTACAGTGCAGCAGATAAGCTCTTTGTTGCCTTCAGCTGGCCTGCTATCTTAGAAATCTTTCAAGCACATGAAGACTCCTTATATATCATCAGTGTGCACAAGCCTGCAACCTTGTCAGACCTCACATAAATCTTGCAGACCAATGAAGAAAGTAGCTATGCCAAGAGAAATAAATTTATTTCCCCTCACTAAACTGTTTCTTTCAGTGCCTGCTGTGGGACATTTTGCTCTTTGAAGGTCTGACTCCACCAGTAGCAAAACCCTGGGATGCAAAAAGAAGCTAAGTCCTATAGCCTTCTTTACACTGTCTCAGTGATTCTGGAACTTGGGAACAGCCATCGCTCTCCAGGGATCTTATTGAAAATCATGAAGTTGTATTCATGCTACATCTCAAGGGTAGAGCAGCCAGACACCTAATTATGACAAGATATACAACCTGTGTCCTGCAATTAGACACCACGGCCGATTCTGTGGTTTCACATCCCAGCCTGATAAAGGATTGCCACATTCCCAAAAGGTCCAGGGATGCAGCTTGACAGTCAGTTGACCTCACTAGAAGAAATACTATTTATCTTGCCTGGGACAGGAAGCTGACAGCCAGATGAGTCAACACGATCGACTCAAACCCTTCTGCACAGGTACAGGCAGGGGTGACAGTATGAAGGTTGTTGAACATTGCCCACAACTGAGCACAGAATGATGATGAGCAATGAAAACAACAAATCTGGGATACACCAGGAAAGCTATTTCTAGTAAAGGAAGAAAAGTGAAGAGCGTCGATGATCTTCTACAAGTCCGAGGCTTCACTGAATAAAGCTATGTGCAGCTCAGGTCATCTGTCTTCAAATTGGATGCAACTCAAACCAGGTTTAGTACAAAAAAGAGATAGTAAGATGAGAAGGTGAACAAAGAGCTTAATTTTACCAACTAACAACTAGAAAAGTTCAGCTTCACTCGCCTAGAGCCAAGAACAGGTAGGTACAGATAGACCAGAACGAGACAGTTTTGTGCTAAAATCCTTGGCATGAAATCAGAGATACAGCTGGTTGATTCACCTTCCCTGGAGGTGTTTAAGGCATGGGTGGACGAGGTGCTACGGGGCACAGTTTAGCGTTTGATAGGAATGGTTGGACTCAATGAACCGGTAGATCTCTTGCAACCTGGTTGTTCTGTGATTCTGTGAAATAAATAGCTCATTACTAAATTCAGATGGGAAATAAGATGAAGTTAGAGCATTTCCAACCAGTGCCTAGAAATTCAGGTCAGTGGATGTTCATCCTTAACAAGTCCCTTCTAGTCCTGTTACACACCTCAGACTTTTAGTTGAGATTGTTACTACACTAAACTTCACTTGTTCCAAGCAATGAAAATTCAACTGGAAGGCGTTCAAGTACAGAGGATAATTTGCTTTCAGAAACCATCACTCCAAAGCATTCAATCATTTCTAAAAATTATACGAGAGGCAAAAAACCAAAATGGGAAACTAAACCCATCATTTTTTCAGGAATTTAGTGCCAACTACCTTTCCTTTCAGTAGGCTCATTGTTCATGGGCCTTTAAAATAAAGTACCTTGATATCAAAGATGTTCATAATAAGGTCTGAAGAATATTTTTCCTTTCTTTAAATCTGCCTAGATTTAGCCACACTATGGGTCTTCTTTCCCTTAATACCAATTCTTGTCTTTTCTGAGACTAAGACAAGATGGTAGAGGAAGCCAAATCAAACAAGAAATATTAGCTACAGCATCATCCTAGAGTGGAGAACAGCATTTGACTGTAGACTACTGAAGTGCATGTTCAGCACACCAAAGAGAGTTTAATAGCAAAAACCTTCAGAATCAAGTTGCCGACAGTTTCAAACTCAACTAACAGTGGGCGGTGGACCAGCTTTTAAAACTATAAAATAGCCACAGCTTCCCACTGAACTGCAAGAGGGAGCTGAGTATGCCCAAGAAATTGCTAAGACTTCCTTGTCTGTGTACCTTTGGGGTTTTTTGCCCCAAGAAGGTGATATCCACAACAGATGGGGGAATGACTTCATCAAAGAAAAGGAACATACTGCAACAACACTAGGAAAGCCTCTGCAAGAGTATTTTAGCTATATTAAACAGATATTGTCCTAGTTCTGGTAATGGAATAGTATTAAACAACTTAATAATTAACTAACGCTTGCATTGACTGACCTACCCGCCCTTTCGAGTCAAGCAGTTTCTTTCATCTTAATAGCTTTTCTGCTTAACAGAGCTGAAATGACTAAATGTGGCTCACTGCATGCGTACAGGAAACCTTCATATGTTCCCTACGCTGCCAAAGAAACAGAAGCCATAAATCCATAGGACATTTTGCTTGACTTTGAGAGTTAAAAAAAACCCATAACCCTACTGCCACCAGGACAGCCAAGAACACAACCAGCCACACGCCTGGAGCCTTCTACCAAATATTCCAGATCTAAGACTCACTTGGGAGGCTCCTTTAAACACCTACTCACTGGCTTACAGGAACCAGGGCTGCATATAGCAACAAACTCAACACCGCATACTGCACCTATACGAGTCACTGAAGGCTCACCCCGTGTGCCAGCGTTGCCTCACCTGCACACATGGGGAACGCGAGGTGCTTCCAAACCATGCTCTGACAGCCTTGAGGGACACAGGGCATTTCATGCAGCAGAGTGGGAGCGATGCTGGCAGCTTACCTAGTAGTGTTGAGGCTGCCTCCACAGCGCCGTTGTAGATTTCTGAGCTATGAGAAGGTAGCACCATCTCCCACAAGCCCTGAGCGTAGTTGATGACCTGGAAGTAGCCGCAGGTGGACAGTGCCCACCACACTGACCAGCAGAGCAGTGTCCGGGAGGAGTAGCATTGCAGGAAGTCCTGCCAAAGATCTTTAAGTACCTTTAAGATGTCCACTTTCTGCTCCTGCATAGACTGGAGAAGGAAGAGGAGAGAAATATTTGTCTCTGTTTACAAATAATTGACGTAGTTCTGCAAAATTGCCCCTTTAAAGTGCTCTGATCAGTGGCGAGTGACAGCACCACTCTTGGACACAAATCTCCTCAAAGTAACAAATAAAAAGCTTCCCTGCACCACAGTCCCAACAGCTGGTCTCTGCCCTAGCCAGGCCTGTCCCCTCAGGCACAGAGAAGGGCTTCAGTTGCAGGCATCCTCTCCGTCTCTCTCAAGCAGAGAGCAGTAACTGCTACATGTTGGAAGTACTACACGAGCAACTCAAGTAAGCGTTCCAGAGAGAAGAGGCACAGGAGAATGGGACGCGATACCCACTTCAAGTCAGGATCAGAAGCCAGTCATTCAAATCATAAAGGCGAAAAGCATTACTGATGCTTTTAAGTCTTCATCCAAATAAATCTCGTAGCGTAGGGAAAATTAAAACCAACAGATAAGTGTATTTCCCCACAGATAAGTTGATTTTCTTTAGCACTAGCATGCATGGGTTACAAATATTCAAAGAAGCAATTTCATTACACTGCTCCCTACCCCAGTTAATGTTTGCCAGGGCTCCAAGACAGTGAGAGATGTTGCCTGGGGATCTCAAGAGAAACAGAAGACAATTCCACCAGCCACTGCTTATCACAAATGGCAGCTGTGGTTTATACAAGTGCTCTGATAAAGAGCACAAGATAAAAATGAAGCTTTCCCCTCCAAATCTTTCTAGAAAGAGCACAAAAAAGGGCAAACCCATGAAGTGGTTTGAAAAAAAACCCCAAAAAACTGAAAACAGATCAGTTCTAGCAACATGGGATGGTGACAAACAAAAATTGCTTTTTACACGCAGGCTGTTACAGCCCTGTTCCTCACCATACATCTTTACTTTATAGACAGAGCTGCTGATTACATTTGCTGTATGCAGACATGTTCTTGTAGGCAGGCAAGACCCATCTTATGTAAGTAAGGGCAGTGGCTTCTTCATGCGAGAATTTGGCCCACCCAAAACCCACCCAAAATCTCTGGACCCCATGAATTTGGATTCCCTGCAGGAAAACACACAGCACTGTCACATTGCACATTGTGCCACAGTGAGTCCAGTCTCAGAGTGGTTTCCAGTCAGCAGCAGCAATGTGGGCTCTTGGCAGTATGCCCTTTCCCTGGGGGAATCATGCAGTGTGCGCCTGGGAAAGACTATTCTCCACGAGGAATAAAACTCATTCTAAGATGTTTCTACTAAAATGTCCAAAGATTATAGCCTAGCTCAGTCCCAAACTCCCTTTTTTCCACCCCTTGAAGTGCCACCAATTCCTAGGAATCTTCATTATAATGAACACCACAGTCCTGCTACTGGTTTGCCGACAGGAAAATGCTTGTTCCATGTGTGGACATGGCTTCTCCAAAGTCCAACAGAACAACTTGGGAACAGGTGGCCTTGCAACAGTGATATTTTAACAGCATAACTCCCACACAGAAGGTTTCATGCTCAGCTTAAGTTTACGCACAGGAAAAACAGGGAAGGGAAGCTTCACATATGCAAAAGTTAATTTGGCACACTCAGCCCAAGCACGTGCCTGACAAGCCAGAAAGGCCCATCCACCTTCCCACTACCTGGCAATCCTTCTTCAGTACAATTATTCTCACAGGACAATCATCACATACCAGTGTTTTTCGGCTTTTGGCAGCTGGTATAGCTAAACTATGGGAAGTTATGCAAGTGTACTTACTCATTTTTTAAAGTTTTCACCATTAGTTTGGAACCGTCCTTGCTCTTACAGGATGCGAGTAAGAGAAAGAGGCACAGAAGTCATATTAATGCCTTAGTCATTTTTGGCATGGATTTTGTCTTAACAAATACATTGCAGCATGCAAGTATAACATGGTTAAAGATACTTTTGTTCACACAAGACTGTGCTGGTTGGGGCAGGAATAGGCCCCTGGAACATTAATACCTTTAATTCTCAGGTAGAAGAAGCTGAAAGCAGCCCCGGATGCTGCCTTCCTCAACCCAGCTAACCAGGGCTTACTTGCTGAGTAAAATACCCATTAGCTGACTAAACCAACAGTTGCACCTACCCTCTGGTTCATTCTCAGAAAGATCACAACCTTCTTCATGACTGAGGAGTGAGGTTGCCCTCTCTGTGGGGTCCTGAATCCCCCTGCCTTGACAGCTCTCTGCATACGGACACTACTGCAGCATGGCAGAGACCTGCACAGAGCGCAACTGCACACATGCATCAGGCTTCAAATCCAGAGGCTGCTCGCCTGTCACCTTGTAAGACTCAACATGTGCTGCCACCAAAGAAGGGCACAAGCACACTTGTTCCCATACAAGTGCCTTTGTTAGAGGTTACCAGCCCGCAAAAGCTGTGAACCAGTGTGCTACTTTGGTGCTCTCATGGGCTGCATTAAGCTGTTATTACGCAAAGGTGTTTCCTGCAATTTATCCGTATTCTCTCCATCTATACCTAATCAACATCTGCCTGTAAGTGCTGTTATGGACTACCGCAGTTTCCTTCCTGAATCAGTTCCCTTCCAGCATCACAAGACAAAATTCAATTACTACACAGCTTATTACTGCACAACTTGCACAATAAGTGTTTTCAAAACCTGAGCCCAGGAAGAATTGTCTCTTTTCTGCAAGCCACAGGGTGCACCCAGAAGAACACACACAGAATTTGAACACGCGCACACACACACACACATACACACAATTTTTAGTGGCCCAAAGACATCCCTTGCTTTGTACTCTTGAGCAGCAATTTGATCATAGAATCACCAGGTTTGAAAGGACCCACTGGATTGTCGAGTCAAAGCATTTCTATCAAACACTAAACCATGTCCCTCAGCACCTCATCCACCTGTCTTTTAAACACCTCCAAGGAAGGTAACTCAACCACCTCCCTGGGCAGTCTCTACCACTGCCCAAAGATCCTTTCTGTGATTTTTTTTTTTTTGATGTCCAGCCTAAATCTCCACTGGTGGAGCTTGAGGCCACTCCCTCTCATCCTGTCCCCTGTTACTTGGGAGAAGAGGCCAGCACCCTCCTCTCTACAACCTCCTTTCAGGTAGTTGCAGAGAGCAATGAGGTCTCCTCTCAGCCTCCTCTTCCCCAGGCTAAACAACCCCAGTTCTCTCAGCCGTTCCTTGTAAGACTTGTTCTGCAGCCCCTTCACCAGCTTCATTGCTTTTCTCTGGACACACTCCAGAGCCTCAACATCCTTCCTGTGGTGAGGGGTGATTCGAGATGCAGCCTCACCACTGCTGAGTACAGAAGGAGAATAACCTCCCCGGACCAAAGATGCCCAGAGAATTTCAATCACAGCTTTGTGAGACATACAGAACCTACCGTGCTCGATTGGCAAAAGGAAGTTGGGAATAAATTTTCCTGTGCCACAAATAAGGAATTGGGATAAGCAAAGGGATAATTCTCGCTGTTGGATGTTGCATCATTACCGCATTGCACATATACGCGCACACACATCAATACATGCATGCAGACATGACAACCACATCAGTACTGCATCTTCTGCTTAGGCAAATCCACGGCAGAACTCACCCGTTTCTCTGCAGAATGAACCTCCCCATTTAGGGGAACTTTTGTCTCATCCTCCCAGCCAGGCGTCCTCTGCACATTGGGATGGTCTTGGATAGCTGATCCATTTTTACAGTCCATGACCTTCATTTCCCAACCGAGCTGCTGACTCGGGACGTGGTGAAAGAAGAGGCTTTTTTGTGGCATTGGCAAGAACCATGCCGTGCCAAAGGCAATGGAAATGCTGGTTAAGGAGATAACATTCAAGCTGAAGAGGGACCATTCCCCCACCGACACAAGGACCTGTCCGGACACCGAACCCACTGTGTAGCCCACCAGGGTGGCGCTGCGGCAGTAGCTGGTGACCTTCTGGTACAGGTTGACATCAACGACGCTGTAGATGTAGGAGTAATAGGCAATGTCAGTGGCGGTCCCCATCCCGTAGAAGAACTCGAGGAACTGGATGGCTCGCAGCCCCTGGGCATACAGGAGCATGAACCAGGTGATGATGAGGCTCAGGCCCTGCAGCAGGATCACGGGCTTGTACCGCAGGTAGTCTGTGGCCAGGAACACGGGGAACAGCAGCACCAGGTAGGAGTAAGTCCACACTGGGTAAATCTCGTTGAACACCTGGTGGAAGGAATAGACAGTGGTGATGCCAACAGAGCAAGGAAAACACAGGCAGGCACCTGGGGTGTGTGACGCACCCTTGGCTGTAGTACTGACACCGACAATGCTGGCAAATAAACTCTCTAGAACTCATTTTGGAGTCTTAGAAAGCAAGTGTGCCTTATCAGGTCTGGGCAACAGGAGAGAGCCATCTCCATCAGTTGTGTGCAGCGGGACAAGAGCTGGAATAGAACAGATTTCCCACTTAAGTGCACACGGATAAATTCTCCCAGAAGTCTTAGGCGTATTCTATTACTTTCCAAGGTCTAATTTTAATGGGATAATGAACTTCATAACAGTCAAAGCTCTGTCTCGCTTGGAGCTTTGTAGCCAACTATGCTGCCCTTGCCTGTGAGCCAGGGGAAGGTGCAGCCAGAGGTACTGCAGCAGCACCGCTGCTCAGCACGGATCAGACCGAGCACACGGCGTTAGCAGCTCCAGAGAATGAGCAGCGCCTGGTAAAAAAAAAAAAAAAACCCTGTTTGAAAGAAACCCCGCGGTGAGAGAACGAATCCCCGTCCCGGCGGGAGGCTCTGCCTGCCCTGCCAAAGGACAAGCTGCCCGGACGAGGCTCCGCGCCAGCTCCAGCCAGTTCGCGCGAGGGCTCCTCGCGGCGCCGGTACCTGCGTCTCGGAGAGGTTTTTGTGCGGGCCCAGCAGGTAGGGGGTGAGGAAGGGCTCGGAGGGCCGCACGCTGCAGAGGAAGCCGTAGGCGCAGAGCAGGGCGGTGGGCAGCACCCAGCCCCGCCGGCCCCGCCGGCCCCGCCGGCCCGCCATGCCCGCGCCGCGCCCCGCCCCGCCCCGAGCCCTCATTGGCCAACGGGCCCACCGGGAGAGGCAGCGCCCCTAGCGTCACCGGGGTGGGGAGGGGACCTTAAAGGCCATCCAGCTCCAGGCCCCCTGCCATGGGTAGGGACATCTCCCACCACACCAGGCTGCTCAAGGCCCCGTCCAACCTGGCCTTGAACACCTCCAGGGATGGGGCAGCCACAGCTTCCCCGGGCAACCTGTGCCGGTGCCTCACCACCCTCATCACAAAGAATTGCCTCCTTATGGCTAGTCTAAATCCACCCTCTCCGGTTTATACCCACTCACTCTTATCCTATCAGCACAAGAAGCCTTTGTGAACAGTCCCTCCCCAACTTTCTGGTAGCCCTTTCAGACTATAAGGTCTCCTATAAGGTCTCCTCGGAGCCTCTCTAAGACTCCTTTTGGAGTTTTGGAAACCAAACATCCTTTATCAGTTCTGGGAAGCATCAAGGAGCAATTTCCATCAATCATGTGCAGCAATCATCTTTAGCCTGGAGAAGAGGAGGCTGAGAGGAGACCTCATTACTCTCTCCAACTACCTGAAAGGAGGTTGTGGAGGGGAGGGAGCTGGCCTCTTCACCCAAGTGACAGGACAAGAGGGAATGGCCTCAAGCTCTGCCAGGGGAGATTTAGGCTGGAGATTAGGAGGAAGATTTTCACAGAAAGGGTCACTGGGCATTGGAATAGGCTGCCCAGGAAAGTGGTTGATTCACCTTCCCTGGAGGTTTTTAAGAGACAGGTGGATGAGGTCCTGAGGGACATGGTTTAGTGTTTGATAGGAATGGTTGGACTCAATGATCCGATGGGTCTCTTCCAACCTGGTTGTTCTATGATTCTAAGACAAGAGCTGGGACAGAACAAATTTCCCTCTTACAAGGAAGTGGATAAATTCTCCCAGACATCTTAGGTATATTCTATTATTTTCCAAGGTCTGATTTTAATGTGATTATGAGCTTCACAACAGACAAATCTTGTGCTAATTTGGAGCTTTGCAGCCAGTTCTGCCTGACTTTGCATTTGAGGTAGGAAGAAAACTCCAGAGGGGATTGCAGCAAACACAGGATTTCTCAGCACAGACCAGACTGAACACATGGCATTATCAGCTCTGAATAAACAGTGTCTGGGAAAACAATTTTTGAAAGAAAATTTTTGAAAGAAACTGTGCTATCAGAGGGACATTCTGTCTGTCTAAAACTACCATTACTTAGATGAAATTTAACTTTACCTTAGCTTAAATCAAAATATCCCACTTTTGTAGCAGTAACTACTTCTTGTACCAATGCAGCAGGTATGTGAGGAACACCTTGAAATCATAGAATCATATGATGGTTTGGGTTAGAAGGGACCTTAAAGATCATCTAGTTCCAACTCGCCTGCAATGGGCGGGGACACCTCCCACCAGACCAGGCTACCCAAGAAACAGGTTCCAGCTTTTAGTCTGGGGGCTGCCTTAAATCCCTGAACAGTTGGAAGCCCCTGAAAGGAAGGCATGGCGTGTTTTATGGGTTAGAATACGTGTTCAAAACTAACTGTGGAGAGCAAGACTTTACACCCCTCCTGTGTACTCACTGAAGGCAAACACACAGAGCAGCTCCAGTCACTGCTGAGGTGCCCCCATAGGCCACTCTCCCCCTCAAACTCCTCATCTTCCCTCTCCCCAAAGGATCAGGTAAAAGTTTTTCCTGAAAACCACCTTGACAAAGAGATCCTTTGCCTGCTGTGCTGTGCTTGTTCCTTTTTTTTTCTGGTGCAATGTACTTAGCTGCTGACCTCTGCCACTTCCTTCCCTTTAGCAAGATAAAAGCTGGAGCCACTTCTGTGGTTTAATAAAAGCTGCACCTTGTTGTCGGGCCAGAGGATATGTTAGAGGAGCAGGGAAAGTAAAACTGTTACATTCAAAGTAACTATCTAAAGCTTCCCTCCAGACTATTATTCTTAACACTGTGGCAGTCCTTCTCTAAACTATCTGATGTTCTGCTACTCAATCAATCCCATGCTATCTGCCTGCTTTTCCTTTCCCTGTGCTCCATTCCCTTGATCTCCACCACATTGCTACTACCGCTAGGACTTCCTAGTCTATACCTACACTTTGTTTGAATTGACCAGTGCCATAGAGAGTTCACACAAGATGTCAGTCCTCCCACCTACACACATGCCTGCACTGCTCTTCTGGTTGGGGCCAGTGCTTGAGGAAGCAAAATAAAAGCCTTCAGAAGGCATCTGGCTATACCCCTTTGGGAGCCAGAACAGGTTCCTCTCAGTGTCAGAACAGACTCCCTGAACCACATAATTTTATCACTATCTTCATCATCATAACTTAATAAGTATCACTACAAAAAAATTTAGGCCTGTAAGACTCTTCCGCTCTCTGTAAAATGGCTATAGACATTCTTGCCTTGTTTCATCTGGTATCAGTAATTTGCTGCTTTCTGGTCTCTTTTCATGATCTCTTTTGTTTGCTGGTTTATTAGAAGAGGAGAAGAAAAGATGACAGTTGCCATTTCACCACACTTTGTCTTGAAACCCAACGCTAAATAGAAAGAATCAGCTCCTATCAACACTGACATTGGTCTCAACCATTTGCAAGGAACTGCTGATCTCTTAAAGTAGTACAGTTAGGGTGAAATGAGCCGAAACAAGGGCTGATAAACAAGTTGCCGGGGGAGAAAGAGAAGAGATATGCAGTTCCCTCTCACTTAGCTCTTAGCAACACCTCTGTACTGCTGCCTTGTGGCTCAGTAGCAGGTAATAAAAGGATATGGGCTGCCAGAATGAGATGCAGCCTGTCTTAGAGATCTGGGTCATTGCTTCACACTGAGCTGGTCTCTTCTCCCTGGCAGCTAGAGGCAGGACAAGAAGAGTAGCCTCAAGACATGCCAGGGGAGATTTAGGTTGGCTATTAGGAGGAATTTCTTCATTGCAAGGGTTCTCAGGTACTGGCAGAGGCTGCCCAGGGAGGTGGTTGAGTCACCGTCCCTGGAGGTGTTTAAAAGATGGAGTAGATGTCATACTTGGGAACATGGTGGACTTAGCAGGGCTGGATCAATGGTTGGACTTGATGATCTTCACAGTCTTTTCCAACCAAAGCCATTCTGTAGTTCCTGCGTTTCAACTACGATTTTATATTTTTTTTAAATAACCTTACAGTTTACATTGGTGTTAAACAATAATTGGCTTCATCCCAAAGCTACATGTTTGTTCATTTCTAGCCTCCCTGACAGGTGATGTAAAGAGTGTTTTGAAAATCACTATATTCCACACAGGCTGAAACCATTTTCCAGAGGAAATCATTCTCTTACCAGAAAGATTTGAACTCACTTCCAATCCAAGTGAAGACACAACATTTGAGTGAGTGCTCATACATTTCCACAAAAATAATATTACATCGGAATAATTATAAAATCCTTCAAGACCAGAGCAATGCAAGTCTGCCAGTGGCACCACCTGCACATGTGAGACCTCACCTGGAGTACTGTGTTCAGTTCTGGAGTCCTCGGCACAGGAAGGACACGGCACTGTTAGAGTGAGTCTGGAGGAGGGTTACAAAGCATATGAGTTTCCTCAATATCATCTTTATCAGAAGTCTCACTTTCATACACCTCAGGGCTGTTGCACAGTAGAGGGTTCTCTTGCTGTCCTGGGGACACACTGCTGTGTTTTCCTGCTCCTCTGTTGCATGAGGGAAGATTGATGATGGCCAGGAGAGCTTAATTTAAAAACTCTGGCATTTATTACTTTATTCAGATAATATGCATTCAATTCAATTTTCCTAGGGTTTATTTGTTCCGGACTTTGAAGATGCCAAATGCAAGAAAACAGCCAGGTCCTGCAATCACAGAACATGTGTTTCCTTGGCATGAAAGGCACCAGAACAAAGTACTTTCACTGCAGGGAACAATATAATGCTTTCCCATATCATTATCTCAAATAGTAAATGACTGTTTTTTAAAAAGCCTTGAGACACACAACAGAATTGACTCAGGTCCTTGATCCTTTCTTCTTAATTCCTCTAAAATTCCTTCCCCTCTTAAATAAATAAATATGCAGAAATACTGCCAGGAATATCTTTGAATGCATAACTTTTTTTGGAGCCGTTCTGGAACCCTTGTGGGTTTTTGAGAGCAAGAAAACTCTCAGGGGTATGTTGTAATTTTGTATTTTAGAGAGGTGAAGTGAGGCTTAGCAGTCATTGTCATAAATATATTGTTATAATCTGATCAGTTGCCCTTGGCTTGTTAGAAAAGGTCCCTTGCAAAACGAATGCAATAGCTCTTCTCTTTAGCATGGGCAGAACATATTTGCTGCTTCTATTTTGATATACCAGGATATTTTGGTACCTGATCCAACACAAATCCATCTAATTTTTCATTTTACTGAAAATTCATTGCTTTTTACCAGTAGTTTGTGCCTTGATGTCTGCACGTTCCACATCTCCTACACCACTGCCTAACATCATCTCTACATCTTGTGTTTAATAAGACTGGTAAACCAAGTATATCCTGAAAGCTGTGCATGGGGGTGACAAAGCAGCACCTCAGTTTACTGGAATACAGCTGATAGAGAAGCCAGTCTAAAATCCAAGCTATGGAGGCCTGCAGAAGCCTTAGGACAAACAGCATCCATCTCTCCAAAGTGCAGGAGTCATTAGAAGGCAGGTCGCCCTCTGGCAGAGAACTTCCCTTACCATCTGTGTGTCGTAGCAGGTTTTGCATTTGAGACATTGCCATCTGAAGCACACAGCCACTGGAAATGCTGCATTTGCAGCTGAATTTGTGGAATCACTTGCCACAAGGCATTAGATTAACTCTTGCTCCAAGATGGATCAGATTGTACAGCAGCATACGTTTCCATTATGTATGTAACATCTTGAAAATATTTTGCAGTCAGCTACATAAGAAAAAAAAAGAAGTTACTTAAATCTGATAGAAATTGAGACAGTGATTGACAAAAGTGCTAGAAGACAGTACAATAGCAGGTGTTATAAAGAAAAGCAGGTCTTAGAAGGAACATACTCCACACTTCTATTAATTGTAGAAGTCCATACGTTGGTCTGAATTAGTTGGTGTTCTTAGAAGCATATAGGTCACAGTGGGCTTAATGCACTATTACACCCATTAGGAACAGTGTTACATATGTGCCCAGGAACCCTGGGAATGATCCCACAGCCTGTTTTGGAGGCTGCTGTACAAAGAGTCAAGAAGATGGAGTCCCTACCTGGAGGAGATTATTGTAATTAAAGCATGATGCAAGTACTAGGCGTAACAAGCAAATGGAGAACAGGGCATAGCAATGCAAGGAAAGTGTAGGTGGATAAACTGGTTACGATGTACAGCTAATGTGAATAAACGTAACAGAACAAAACATAGGAGTGAGAGAGAGAAGAGGAGTATTCAATGCTGATTAAGTGGAATGACTGATATGTACAGAATGACGATTGTCCAGTCACCCCAGGACAGTGTTGCATCTCACAGAATCACAAGGTTGGAAAAGACCCACAGGATCATCGAGTCCAACCATAAACCATCTTATTTCTATGGTGCTAAATAGTAGCACGGTGAAATAATCTTCCCTAGCACCTATGCGACCATAGGCACAACCTTTACCTTCCTCCTTGAGGTATGCAACAAAAAGATACATAAAAGATACCTCCTGAGCATCACTGGATGTAAGATTGCAAGCCCTGTTTTTGCCTCTTAGCACAGTCCTATAATTCTGATCAACCCACCAGCGCTCATAGCTATTTCAGGGGGTGCTGGAATGTGCTCGAAAGGTTGGGTATTTGTTTGGAGTCCTGACCAGATTTCTACATCTACAGATACTTTTTCTGTAAAATTCTGCCAACACTTCACATGGTTGTCCATCTGCCACATGTGCGTGATGATGTTTCCAATACGTAAAACACCCCAAAGCCAACATTCACTTTCACATCTATTTTGATGCAGAGTTTGGGAGGTTTCTGAGGGAGTGAGAGCAGAAACATGATTTGCATTGACTTTAATCCATGGGTTACATAGATCCTTAGTTCTCCATCACGCTTTGCTATGCCAGTGGTATGGAGGGAACCACCCACTTTGCAAACTCGTGGGAACCTCGGTGCAGGTGAGCTGGCTCAGCTTCAGTCCAGCTACATCTGCAGTCCAGGTGTTATGGCCAGAACTGCCAGCAGGAAAATTAGCAAAAATGATAGGTTACATCTACTCAGTAAGTAAGAGGTGTGTTCACTGATCCCTATAAGCCTTCCTGAATCAGATTTAGACTTTACAGGGTACTCCATACAAACCTGTCTGAGTACTGGGCTAAAGCATCAGTGTCTGAAGAAACTCACTATGGTGTTGCTCTCAGAAGCTACTTTACAGCTGCTCAGCTGTCTTTATGAGTACTTCCACCTCACTTCCAGTCCAAGTGCAGACACAACCAGCTTCACAACTTCTGCTTGAAGGATACAGCCACCGCACCTCTGGTAGGCAGAAGGAAACAGTTAGTGGCACCTCATGAGACAAGCATAAGACTTTGGCACAGCCATCACCCATGTGGTGTTTTCATCTGGAGATGGTCAGCTTTGGGCACCCCAAGTCTTCCTAGAAGCTGGAATAAGCATTAGAGGGCAGCAACTACACTGTAATGCTTTTGAGGCTAAACGCAGTTGACTTTGGACCTTTGGATCAAAAGACCAGGGTGAAGGCCTCCACCCACATTTGTAAGTATTATTGGCCAGATATGAATACTCTGAACTCTGGCACATTTCTCCCTCAGTCCTAAAGAGTTTGTGTTTGCTAACCTTTATGCTGTGATACACGTCTTCATCCTTTAGTTTGAGAGCTACAGGATCTTTTGCTCCCTTTGTGTATTTTGCAAATAACTCCAGCACACACAGGGTTTCATTCCACAGCCTGTGGAAGATGCTGCACAACTGACTGTTCCAAGTTCAAATCTCCAAAAGCCTTGGCAAATTCAATCAAAGCTGGTTGCTTCATAAAAATCAATAAAAGTTCTTGGTTTTCCAGCTACCTACAGGCTTACTAAACATAGCTTACCTTCCATTTGGCAGATCCAGGACTGATCTGTTTTCCCATCTTCTTTGCTGTAAACATGGACTTTGTGTACTCAGTCTGGCTGGCCTGGAATTAATTTTCTTCACAGCAGCCTGTTCAGTGCCGCGTTTTGGATTTGTAACTAAAGCAGCCTTGGTAACGCCCCAATGGTTTCGCTATTGCTGAACAGTATTTACACAGCACCAAGGCCTTTACTTTTTCCGACTGCCGTGCCCGCGAGCAGGTTGGGGGTGAATGATAGTCTGGGAGGAGACGCAGCCGGAATGGGTGACCCCACCTGACAAATGGGATATTCCACACTGTACAATATTGCACTCAGCAGTAAAAGTGAGGGGAGAGGAGGAGATGGAATAGACGATGTTCAGTTATGGTGTTTGTCTTCCCACATAATTCTTACATGTGCCAAGGCCCTGCTTGCCACAAAAAGGCCTGTTGATGGGAAGCGCTGAATGCATTCCTTAGTTTGCTTTGCTTGCACCTGCAGCTTAACTTATTATACTGTCTCACATCCACTGAAGCTTGTCTTGGTTTTGCCCTTCCAGTTCTCTGCCCAGCCCACTGAGGGGAGTGTGTAAGTGATGGATGGGGCCTTAGCTGCCAGGTGGGCTCAGCCCACCACAGTTCTTTTTTTGGTGCCCAACATGGGCAAGAGGTAAGATCATAGAATCATCAGGTTAGAAAAGACCTTTGAGATTATCAAGCCTCACCTGTCCACTACTAAACCATATCTCCAAGCATCATCTGATCAGAGCAAGCTAGGTGACAGTTGTAGCTGTTAAATTGTTAATTGTCAGCACGCCATGCTTGCTCGCCTTACTCTGTATTAGCCTAGTGCCTTCTGTGGACGTTTGCTGTTTACTGTAGCCCTTATCACCTCACTCTGCTGTGCCAGGGAACACTGTGTTAGCAGCCGTGGCCACGTGCCTGGGGTGGCATCAGGCCCAAGCACTGCTGCAGTACTGGGCAGACCGGAACGCTAGTGTTTCAGAGTCCATTTTCATTGCAGTATCCCAGAGGGTGCTGTGTTTTAGATTTGCGACTAAAAACGTGTTGATAATACACTGATGTTTTAGCTGTTACCGAACAGTGTTTGCACAGGGCCAAGGCCTTTTCTTTCTCCTACTCTGTCCTGCCAGTGAGCAAACAGGGGGGACAAGGGATTGGGAGGGGACACAGCTGAGACAGCTGACCCCAGCTGACCAAAGTCCTTTCTGTTGGCAAGTAGAAGCAGACTTTCCAGCTTGTAAAACTGATGCAGATGTATTGAGTGATGCTCCTGCAATCAGTTCTGCAATTGTCTAAGTTTACATAGCATCATATAAAAAATAAACTAATTACTTATGTAGAACTTTGAAGATCATGACCTTCTTAAGCTTAAATTGTTTAGCACTTTGTACACAAAACTGTGGTTCTAGTGAAGCTAGCAAGCATTTGTTATCAGTTTACTTTTTTCCTTTTTTTAGTGATTATGGCTTGTACTTCAATTTGATTGGCTGTGTCAAACAAAACCAAATTAAGCAGCATCACAAATATTAAGAAACTTATCTTTTAAGATGAAGGTATTATGCATACAGTTTCACCATCTGAAACTAATTCTTATTAGCATGGAAAATTCTAATCAAGCTGGAAATTTTACTTTTGTGAGGCAAAGTTTCACTAATTATTGCCAAACAGCTACTATTGTCAAGACAAATACACAATATAAAATGTTGATGTTTTTCATGCTAAAATATTATCTTTATTTTCCAGTGAAAAATGACAATTGTTTATGACATAGTAAAAAAAAAAAAGAAAATATTTGTTTAGGTTTTATACTTCTTTTCACTCCCATTCTATATCTTCATTTTCAATTGCATGCTCCGTAAGAAATAACTTGGTTAATACCACATGAGGTTCAAAACCAAACTACTTTGAAAAATCCACCTTGCTGACAGGTACTTAGTGTGAGAAGTGAAAGTTCTGCAATGAAATGATTTACAAGATAGAAGCCAAAGATGCTACTGAAAGTTTAGCTAAAAGCCTGCTGGAATAATGAATTTATAGACAGTGAATATATTTTCATTAGATGCAGTCATCCTAGGAAAAATCCATGTATGTTCTATACACAAAAGTAGTTCCATTAATGAAAACACTGTCAGAGCTAAATGGTAAAGAAGATGCAGACACTTAATTTATCTGGTTTCATCTAACCCTCCCCTGCCACCACCAGGCTGTATTCTCACTGGACAGTCATGGTTCTCAATACTTTCCTATTAGGGGGGGCTCCTCCTCCCCATGGTCTAAAAATTTGTTTGGGGCAATGTCGGGAGTTTGGGATTCTCGCTTTAGTTCTGTTGTTGTTATTCCATGGGCCACCATAATCCAGGTTAAATCAATTCCCTCTTCATTTCTGGGAAAGAAAGGTATTGCTGACCCCTCCTCCCCTTTCCAGGGCACTGAAGATGAATTGTTGTGTGAAATCCACAGCATTTCAGGTGTGCTGGGTATGCAAGAAACCAATCAACAATGTAAACCCACTTTATCTCCAAGAAGGGGTTGCACATGCCTCAGTGCTGGGATATATTCTCTTTGTAACAGCGCAGATGAAAGACGTAGAGGTGAGATCATCCTTACAATCAGCTCTTACCAAGTAATGCAGCACTACAGCTCTGTACCTGCACTGGTTTTCCCTCTCTGCCCTGTATACAAAGAACATTCACTTGTAGTTTTCCATTCCTCCTCTGTCCTGCAGAAGCATAACCAAATGTAGATAATCAGGGCTCAGGATTAAGGCCAGAGAGTCCATCCCCAGGGATTCAGAACTTAAAATTAAGTAAAAAGTAAGACAGTACTAGTTAGACTGAAAAAGTGATATACAAATCAGAAGGGACTGCTATTTCTTCCCAGAGAAAAAAATGCTGTTTTCTAAAATATGAATTTGTAGGAATGAAACATCTGCCAGAGGAATCTCTCTCAGTTCTTGCTGGCAAAACATGAAGGTCCTTTGAGGAAGCACGCATCTGAACTACTAAGTACAATCATTTTAAGGCTGATAACAATTGCCAAAAGGTTAAGAGCTCCCAGCCTTGTCAGTCCTTTTCACAGCCAGACCCTCACCAAAATCACAGCCATAGAGTTCCACCCGAAGGGCAATCCCGTGATACCATGTTCTTGGAACAATGCGGATAAATCTAGACATGATGGGTGGATTAAAGAAATGCTTGACGTGCCCATAGCTGTTTTCATTACCCAAGAAAACCTGCAAATACACAAACATACAATTAGTTAAAAGGCAGCACTTCAAAAAAATCTTGTTTTTTTTCTTTTCAAGATGGCCCCAAGCCACTGCATTATTCAGCCAGGGTAGATAAACTCACTCAGTTCCAATTTTACATAAAATCACATACAGTTCCTTCCTAAAACACTGCATCAAAGCTAGTTCAGGCCAGAAATGTTCCAGTCTGAAAGAATTAAACAGCCTTTGTTTCCATTTGCATCATGAAATTTCACCATTCTGATTTGGATTGACTGAAAAAACCAAACTTCCCTTATTTTACCTCTGCTGCTAATAGCTCTTGTAGGTTAGGTTGGCGTAAGGTGATACAGGCAACTATATAATGTACCATGTTGCTCTTGTGGGTGTTTGGAACTCTCCAGCTCTTACAGTAACTGCTCACTAACATTAATTTTACTTACAATATCAGGGCAGAAATAATAACGCTGAGAAGATGCCCTGAAAAATCCATTGTTCATTCAAATTAAATGTCCTCCTTTACCAATGGGGTAAGCTCCTTTTATCATAACATTGACTGCATTCTCTATGGATTTGGTGTTCTTCCCTTTTATTGCTGTTAATTACTATTATCAAAATCAAATGGATATTATGACTTTATCTGTGGCAACCCCAGCTCCCTATCATTCTAAAGTCCTGTGAGAATATCTCTTTGGCTGGGTATTCTGCCTTTGGGCCTTGACTTGGCTCAGAATCTAAAACCAGTCAACAGTACAATTGTCTGAGCTGAAGCTGATACCTTTGCCACTGAGCTTGAACCATCTGTATAGGATTTCCACGCCGAGCCTTGGTCGCTGTATTGGATAACATAGGTTTTCACAAAGTTTTCACCAGATACAGACTTGGCCCCCTGGGTAGCAACAGCAGTTATCTTCTTAACTGAGAGGAGATCAATTTGCAGCCACTGTTGGTTGTTGTTCAGCTATAGTTGATAAAAAGAGTTGCCTGTTAGCAAATATGTTGTCAACGTTTGTATTGGCTTAAGTGAAAAACCTGGTTTAAATGTAGTTAAAACTACATCAAAACACACCAAAACTGTATCAAAGAAGTGTAGAAGAGTAAAGCCAAGGTGAAAGTTACAACCATTCCTGTTGGCCCATGCAATTAACATCTCTGCTGATGGCACATTTGGCATCTTAAGAGTCTCACATTAATTTTCAATACATAATAAAAATAACACAGATTTATCTCCAGTGTTAAAATGTGATTTATAATACTAATACTAAACACTAACACAAAACAGTAGCTTCCAGCAAAGTGCTTCCTAAAGAAATGCAGCTCCATTTCGAGGAGACAGAAGCTCACATGCCTTGCTGAAGGTCATCCAGCTTCATTATCCATTAAGCTTCACTGCCTCTAAACCAACCCTGGAAAGTTTCTTTAACCCATTGGAGCCAAACACTCAACTTGTACTCATCTCCTGAAATTAAAAGGGCTGTTGCTGCAAGGAAGAGCTGCTGGCTGTGGCCCAGAGGACACCATCCACCTCTCAAAATGCGATTTCATTGCTGCTGCCAGAAGTTCAATGAGTTTTCTACCAGAAGAGTTGAATGGGCTTCTTCCCAAAGTACGGCTACAAAGCTGTGAACTAATCCTGTCATGTTGGGCACTGGACACTGTGTGCAGGAAATGCAGGAGCACACAGGGAGTGCAAATTTATTAACGGTAGCTGCCTTGTTGTTGTCCCTGTTTTTCACTTGTTACCTTGGCTCGCCAGGCATTGAACTTTCCTTTCTGATTCAGTCGAGCGAGTGAAGGGTCCCATGTGTTAAACCAGGATGTCTTAGTAGATGAGGCTGTTACCTGGGTATTCTTGATCTCACCATTTTCCATCCCAAGTGGCAAAGAGCAACCTATTAAAAGAAACACCGTGCTATCTCCAGTTCATCCAGGTAGCCATAGTCTAAGCAATAACACTGGAATTTAGAACACCCATGATTTTAGCTTGTTTACTGTATTAAGTAAAAAAAAAAATGCCACAAGGGAATCACCAGCATACAACCCATTCTTACCGTCTACTTCACAGCCCAAGAGCTCCATGCGAAGAGTAGGCCTGTTGTAGGCCTCGGTTGGGTAGACTCTGACGTACCTAGCAATAATAGGGGGATCAATGATGTTCTCTTTTACCCCATAGGCATCAGAATTACCTTCAAAAATCTATTAAAAAGAAAGAGAAAAATATCCACGGAGAGTTAATTTAATGTAAATACAAACTTGGATGCTGAAAACCTACTCTTTTATAGAAGCACACCATTAACCCACATCGACTGGGATGGAGTACCCTACGTGGCAGGGCAACTTGAAATATTGTGTGGTTCCATCACAGCATATTTGGAAGCATCTGAAGGGCTCAGTTCAAATAAGCAACTGATTTCTGCGTATTAAATAAGTTTGTAAGAAGGCATTAGTAAGGAAGCAAAAAGAGAAACCTGTTGTGTCCTACCTCTGAGTCAGGAATCGTACCATTGAAACCCAAGGGTAAACTGAAGGGAGCTGGAGTGGCTGGGCAAAAAATGAACCTCTTGCAGGGCATGGTCACACTTACTAGGCAGGCCTTCTGCAGCCTAGGAGGATACAGTCCCAAATGAGGAAGGGCCTGGTTTTTAGTTCAGCTTCCTGGCTTGCTCCAAGAAGCTGATATGGACTTAGGAAATAAAAGTAGGGAGAGATGCTTGTGAGAAAGCCTAAAGATACAGCCAAGATCACAGGGCCAATCTAAATCCCAGTCTAGGATTTTTCTCACCTTATAATTTGTCTTCTGGTCTGAATTTGGTTATATTGGTAAGTGCCTTTTTGCTGTATTAGGTCTCTGAAGGCCATATTTTTTTTCAACTATCTCTTAATATAAAACTATACCCTCACTGCATCACTGAACGGTGCTACCTAGGTTGCTGCAACCCCTGTGGTATGTACAAACCTTTTGCATTGGAGCACTGTCTCCTTTGAAGGTGTTCCACTTCCGTTTGTCTTTGCTGTAAACAATAGAGAACTTCTGGACATAGAAGGACTTAAAAAACTGCTTGGCTCCCTGCGTCTGTATCCCAGTTAACAGAACTTGTCTTTGGAAGTCCACCTAGGATCAGCAAACAGTGTTTATGAAACCAATAATGCACAGCAAAATCTGTTTCATTCTTTGGCATCTATACAATAGGTTTGAGCCCTGCATTTGAAAACTCACAACACTCACACTCTCATAATGAATAGAAGCAGGTACTAGAGTCTAAATTAATGCTGTTTCTCTCACTTCCTGTCTGTACCTATTTGTGTGCACATTTTGCAGGATGCAGCACAGCACCATGAAGACACCTCAAAAATACCTGTGTCTCCACGGTAGGCAGAACTTTTCTGTCTTCATTTTGAAGATAAGTAAAAGAAGTATAGAGAAATTCAATGCTCTCATTTTCATAAGCTGCCTCCAGTTTGGATACCCAGGCTATGAAGAGGCATATGACATGCTGAAGTGCTGAAAAGCCACCATTCCTGTCAATAATCAGGTCAAAACACTTAGCAGTTAAAATCAAATGATCAAGATGTTCATATCAGCAGTGAAACTCATTCTTCAGAATATGCCTTCCAGATCTCGCCACACTTTACTATAGTGGCCTCAGCTTCTCATCACCATGTTCCCTATCAAATTCTTTATTTTCCCAACATTATTGCCGGTTCCATATCAGATGTCCAAACCTTCTCCCCCTACCTCACCCCCACCAACTTGCTAGCATGTCAAATGTTAGCACATCAAACATAACAGCCACCTGCTGAACTTACACAACCCCAGTTCAAGTCTGTCTTTTTTCCCCAACTGCCAATTTAAACGAGATTTGTAAGAAATCGACTATCTGTCTTCCCTGCATTTGGGTGCAAACTGGCTATCTGGCACAAAAGTGATAGAGATGGAAGAAAGAGATGGAAGAAGTGAGGTGACTGAATGATACAGTGCTTAAAGCCATAATTACAAGCCTAATTTCCCTGTGAAGTCACACAGTGCTACATCCAGTTGGATACAGAAGTATGCAAAACAAACACACAAAACTATGTGAAACAGTGTTTGAGATCACTTTAAATGATTGACCAAACATATAGGTAGACAGAGAAATATAAAAGTAATGGGAAGAATTACTCCATTTGCGTACAAAACAGTTACAGTACAAATTGCTCAGGTAACTGTCCAGTCAATGGGCCTCAACAGCAGTTCCGACTGGGTTACTCCAGGGGAGGTGGACAGTTTATGTTATCACTAATCAAGCTCACTGCGCCTTTCCAGTTTTCCCCAGCAGTCATCTTAGCAAGAACAAGAGTAGTTTGACCTTTTGTAACTAGTTACAGGAAAATAGAACACAGGATTATATGGTCATATTCAGGCTCAATGATGCCAACCATACCTGGATCCAAGGGAGCTCTTCTGTTTTCATTGTAGTACTCCAAGCATTGTATGATCCAGAATTGTTTAACCGGGCTAACTTAGGTTCCCAATAGTCTAGACAGAAAACACAAATAAAGCAAGAATTCAAAGAGATGTGCTGAAAAAAAGTGGAGGCTGTAACAAGCTACTGATGTTGAGAGCTTCAACTCTTTTCCAGTCTGCCTTGGGAAAAACTCCCAACCAATAGACTCTAAAGCCATAACCTAGAATAATTTGGGCATTGTCAGGAGCTGAAAGCCAGCTGTTACCCTGCGAAGTTTTATAGCGAGCAAAATGACTTTAAAAATAACAGGCTTTTATATAATGTACTGTCTACTGATTTGTAACCAGGGCCTAGAGTTTGCTAAACAAGTCTTTGCAGCCAGCAGGATCAGACATAAAATGTGCTCAGAGATCTTCTTTCTGCATAAGGAGGTTAACAGCTGTTGGGAAACATATAACAACACAGATTTCAAGTCTTCGTAACACTGTGATGGGAAATGAAAGAAAATAAAAACCACATGAAAAACAGTTTTCCAAAATAAGTAACTTATTTGTTATTTAGAAAGGATGTGTGTTCTTGCACATGTTTGTAACCTGTGAACCACTGTCCACGTGAAAATCTATCAATTTTGCTATCAAACGATCCCACTTTCAAACCAGGAATAAACTTGATAAACACTATCATTGCTCTGGATGCCAGGTTTCTAAATCTTTCATAACAGCTACACTTTGTTCTTTCTCATCTCATATCACATGCAAACCTCAAATGCTTTTTGAACACTTGCTGCTGATTTTAAAGCAGGGAATCCAAAGGACAAAAAGATAAAACTGGATTTGTTTCATGTCATCCAGCAGGGTCATGGACAGAGGACTCCCTGGCCTTGTGATACTGATAGTAGACCTGTGACACTGTAAAAATACAATTACAAAGGCTACCTAGTACAGCTGCCTGCTTACAGCACTGGAGAGCTTCTTAGCTTGACAGTTGACCACTGCTGAACTGATCTCATAAGATGTATCATGAGATGCCACAAGAATATGGAACTCGAGTACTTGGCTGTGGATATTCAGGAGCACATCTGGGCCTTTTCAAGTATCAACTCACCTATATGATCAGAAGCATCAATTTGCGAATCCAGTATAACTCCACTTGTTAGACCCATTGGAATCCTGCACCCTGAAGAGAGCATAGTAAGTTTGTTGTTAAAGAAAAGGAGGGCTATTCAAAAATTTATTCTAGTGCAAACTTCTGAGACATCATTATCCAGAATAATTCTTACTAATACCGTAACATCACCACTCTCTTTTCAGAGAATGCCAAAGTAATTTCTGTAATTTCTCTCAGCAGATTAATCCAGTGGTCACTGTGAGTATGCCTGAAATTCAAAGCTAGTATGCTAAAGGAATAAAGGTGGTACGCTAAATAATTCAGAGCTAGTATGCTAGAGGCTAAATATTTTTTTCTTCTAGAATAATTTTCCAGTAAGCTTTTTCCTTGAAAGCACAGAGAATCTGCTTTGAGTGTTTACAGAACAGTTTCCTAAATTTATTTTTAGTGATCCTGCAATGGTAGGGATGGCTTTATATCTTGACTTCCCCAGACAAAAAAACACCTTAGTTCAGTACCTTTCTCTATAACCAAGTAGGATGCCTGCATGCCTGCTTGCTGATATTCCCCAACTTCAGTGTCTAAAAGCCACCAGCCAGGTCTCTGTGGTTTCATTTCAATTGTTCTAAATGAGCCTTAAAAAAAGTGGAAGAGAAATGCATCAGAAACATTAGCGTTATAAGGTTGATGTTAGCAAGGCTGGATGTTAAACCAACTATCATCCTATGGCTTAATCCAGAAAAATTAAATAACGTACTACCCATTGCAGACAGCACAGTAACTACCATTTCAATCATTTCTTTTTCTTGGTAAGCCACTTCCAGCTAGAGATTGAAATTGGAATTAAGTGACCAAATAAAAATGCAACCTTTGCTGCTAGTACAAAATCTTGGCTGCCTGTACGTGACATCAGACATCTGCACATTAAATACAGTGCTTAGCCATGTAATGAACAGCACTATTAATTCTATCACATAATGCAAGGATGTTAATTCTGTGGTGCTGATTATAGTTCTTCTTCCTGCTGTCACAGGCTGCTGTTAAAATAATGTAAAGGATGGATGTAAAGAAGCCAAAAGTAGATGTGGGAAAATCAGAGGTATGGGGCCTCCTGTCACTTTCTGCAGGCCCCAGGAGCGCCAAGGATTGAGCAGGAAGCAGATATGATCTAGGCTGTTTGCTGCACTACTTAGCAGGCACAGTACATGCTTCATTGCTTTTCTTATATTCCTAGTCAGTGTAGACATGATAATTCTGGTTCCCATTTAAACTAAAACCATATGGTGATATAGTGAAAAACATCACCTTAAAAATCTAAAAGAGTGAATAAATCATCTATTTTCACTAAAATAAACTCCTACTATTCCAAGCCAACCCTATTGACTTAATCTCCTCTTTTCCTGGGTTTTTCTTTTTTTTTTTTGATCGCGTATGTTTGGAGTATTGTTTGTTTTTTAAACACTTGTAACTGGTTTTCCAAGCGCTTATTGCACATTTGCACTGATGACAGTTATGTACAAAGGAGTATATCCTGTGGCCTAATGAATGCTTTTAGCCTGTTTCCTTTGCCTCTGGACATAAGAACTCTGCTAGGGCTCACATTTCTTCTCCCTCTTCTGTATCACATTCATCTTGAGATTCTAAAGACAAACCCTCACAATAAGGAGCCAATACCAATGGTCTTTCCCAGCAAATATCAGTGAGACTTCAGCAGTATTGAATCCTGGGGATGCATGAACAAGGTCGCTGCTCTATTGTACATGTGTAATTTCTCAAGAATTCCAGGCTGATGCTATCCTACTGACTTCCTTTTTCCAGTACTGACTTTTACTGTGGAGCACTTTCCACCCAAAGCCAAGCTCAGCGCTATGACCTGATTTGCAGGTAAGAAAAAAGTGATGCAATGAAGGAGAGAAACCCACTGGTGAGCAGCAAGGAGAGTGAAAAGCTGAAGTCAGTGCTGCAAGCCATGCTGCTTTTTGTTTTCCACATATATCCCTCCTCATCTGAGAGGAAGACAATTGTCCAAGCACTTAAGTTTTGTCTGTAACTTTATTCATACTTCCAGTTTTATAGGACAGCAATATTGCCTTTATTTCCCTTCTCCCACAGTGATGAGATTCTAGACAAATGAACTATCAGTGCTCTCATACCCTTACTTACTGTGCCCAAATCCACCTTCTGCTCACCTGATGACAACAGACTGCAATGGTCACCCCTTAGAACATATTCTGTTCTGATACTTACCTGGAAGGAGCGTATATGTACCAAGCTGATGCTTTGGCTCTCCTTGTTCTATGAAGGGCTGTCCATGAAAATTGACAACATGAATGTCTTTTGGCCCACCCATATTCAGCAAATGCCATCGGACCAGTTCTCCTTCATACATCCTCAAGCCTTGCAAATTGTAGGTAATCCCATTAATGGCTGGGAAAAAAAAATCCTTTCAGTAAAGAAAACCACTCACAAACCAGGTCTCAAAATGCTAGAATGCAATTATTAAGATGAGGGAAATATTTAATGAAATAATGCATTAGCAAAAAACATCACTTACTCCAAATTAAACTACTACACACTACATAGTCTACGTACATCAATTCAGAAAATCCTGGGAACTCATCAGAGGATCTGAGCACAGGCAGCTTGCAACACATAGCAGCCAGGAGAACAAGGAGGTGTAAGAAATTAAATGTCAGCTGGGAACTTCAGGCCCAAAAGAAAGGCCAGCTATCCAAAACACATTCTCCATAGCTGTATAGTCACAACTGACACCTTCAATTAGGGACTGACTTTAGAGACCACGTTTTCAAAAGGTGGATTCCACTTCCCAACGTTTTTTTTTTTCAAACATGATCACTTACAGAAAACGAATATAAGATTTTTAAAGACAGAAACACAGAGCTTTGTTCCTGACCATTATTTCAAAGAGGAAAAAAAAGGATCACCTTTGGCAAGTCAGCCATTTACTTAGTCATGTAGAGCTAAAATCTCTGTATCCACTGAGAAATATATGAAGGGCTGTCCTACAGCTGCTTTGAATCCCTCAGTCCAGCCAGTTGATTTGTCAAATTATTACAATATTTTTAAGTTTCTTGCAAAAAGTTTTTAGGGTATTTCAGCTTCTTATTGAAAATAGGGTTGGATTGGGTTGGTTTTTTTTTAAATATGGGGAGTAGATGTATGTGAGAGCGAAGTTTTCTGTTGAAAGTTTCGGTCTAGTATGTCCTTTCCTCATTTTAATAACGAATTTCCAGGCAATGCTAGTCTTTACATATAAAACTGAGTATTATGGGTATTACTGGGAACAACAAAAAACATCCACATAATTAAGGTGTAGGATTTATGTGTGTCCAAAGCCACTGTGAGCAGAGATACCTCCTTCCACACGTTTCCCTCTACCCCAATAAACTGGCAAAATGATATATGTACCATGGAATTTGTGGCATTGCTGTGTTTCTTGGGTCTTCTCAGTACAAGTCCTTCTAGAACGTTTGTCAAAGTACCAGCTTTTCTCTTCATCAAAGACCATAAAAAGCAAGAAAAAGTCGCGGGTCAGTGTTTTGCTGTTACTTGATGTACTGAAGGTTCCTTTTTGACAGATCAGTATTGGTCCAATCAAACCAGAGTGAATATCTTTCTCCTAGAAGACAATAAACTCATATTAAATGTAAAAGTAGATTTCCTAAAAGATGTCAACCCCCGCCCAGAGCATTCTATAAAAATACATCAGGCCCTAAACATTTAAAAGAGGCCAGAATTGCTGTTGCCTCTTACCTTTACTTTCGCCTGCTCAGTCCACCAAAAAGCTCCTGAATTTGAATTCTTTTACAGCTTATACCTTATACCCTCTCTTAACTGAATGGAAGAGATTGATGTCACATGGGCACATAAAGTCCAAAATAAAGGACAGCTATCCAAAATGTGTTCTGTCACTTACATTTCTACAGCCATACAGTAACATCGTATGGCTGTATCAAGACATGGTCCCAGACAACCTACTCTTGAGCTGGGGTGCAGGGGGATGGGACGTTAGGTGATGTCTAGTGATTGCCTCCAACATAAAGGTCTCTGATCAACCCCAGCAACACTGCCTCTTCTATTTTGATTACCTTACCAGATTTACATCAGAGTAGTAGATCCAGGACCGACAAGTTGCTCCTGACTGCACAGGTCCTGATCGCCTGCTTGCGTACCATACATATATATAACTGTTGTTTGGCTGAACTTCATCATCTTCCTTAAACCAAGCAGTAGATTCATCATCATAAATGCTTCCTTCAGAGGACTTGTCATACAGCAGTCCATGAGCATGCAGAGAATATGGTCTGGATGCCAGATTCTTAAAATGAACCTAAAAAAAAAAAAAAAAGGAAAGAATAGATTTTGTTCAGTGAATTCAAGCCTACACCAAAGTCCCCACACAATATATTCCCATGACCAGGCTCAAGATTTGTATAACAATTGCAGGCTACAGCTGTGTGTGGCAAAGCTGGTGGGGATGGCTTTTAACATCTCCATGCAGAGTTACCCTTTCTGATGCAGGTAGTTAGTTGACAAGGAGAAAGCATGAGCCTAACTCTGCCTTCCACGGAATCTAGGTTCCTAGGATATAGTTAAAGCAAGCAGGGAGATGGGGATTTTCTACCTCTGATCCTCTGTTGCATAGTTGTACTGAGAGGCACAAAACAGTAACATGAGACCTCTGTATGCATCACACTCACTGAAATCAGTGCTTCTCATTTCTCCCAGAGAAGCCTGTGGATAGTGAGATTACATGTTCACCTCTCCTTAGGTAATGATGGTTACAAGCTAAATAGTGTCTCTGTTCTCTCACTCATACTTTTAAATTAGTTTAATGTGTTTAAGCAGAAAGCAGTAAGATCTACTTTCCCCATCTACGTCCATCCCTGTGTATTGGAAGACTAGATGAAGAAGGCTAAGAGAAGGGAAACCCTACAGCAATGTTCTTCCTAATGTAAATATACTGCTCTGTCACCAGGGATACATTCCTTTCCACACTTGTTGTTTGTATTACAACTAACCTACCCATTTACAGCAAAAGGTTTCAAAGGAAAATACACTTTTTGGACAAATAAATATATTCAACTTCATACAAATTCACTGTTTTCTTTCTAAAAAATGACGAAGCTTCCTTTACATACAAAAAGTAATATTTTCAGTGCAGACTGGGTTTAAAAAACTAGGGTTTTTTAAATGCTAAACTTAAATCTCATTTTACATTAGACCGATGAAGCAGTATTTAACATTGTGAAATACAAGAAAGAAAACCAGAAGTGAATATACTGTGAATAGGAGAGAAGAAGGATGTGGTTCAAAGAAACACATCGCTGTGCTTTTACATCCACATGGCAGTTTCTAGCTTTGAAAACTGTTTTACCATCATGATCTTCTGAAAATTCGTGGTATTTTTAGACCCATAGTATGTCACACTATAAAATGGCCAAAAGAATCTTATCCTGCACACATATTCACAACATTGACCTACCAGGATAACATCGTCCACTTCAGCACGGATAACTGGCCCCAGGATGCCAAGGTGTTCATTATATTCATCTTCATCCTGAAGAGTCGTAAAGGTACTGTCTGTATAGCTTTGGAAAATCACCTTACGTGTAGTGCCATCTTTACAGGTTTTGTCATTCATCGTTGTACTGAAAGGAAATCCCCAATTAAAAATCCACACAGTGAATCAGAAATAATAGTTTTGATGCAATCTGAGAAGTCGTACAGCAGGAACATTTTAGAATATAAGAATAAACAAACAAATAAGCATCAGATGATTCTGAAAATCGTGACTTGCAAACTTCAAGTAATTCTAGTTTTACAGTTCTATGTGAGATCCTTCAAATATTTGGTCAGCTATCACTGAAAAACTCCAACTAGTCTTCAAAAACCCAGGTGAGCTCTATTTCCTTTTTTACCATTAGCAGTAATAATTTGAGTCAGAGCTTAGCTCAGAGCATAGCAACCCTGCCACCTATACCCCACCACCTCACAGATGTACCGTCTCTGGAGAGCTAGCAGAAGCAGATTCTACATTTGATCTATTTGCATTTTGCAACATAGAGCTGGTAAGAAAAAAATAAGACTCTAGGCATTCAAACCATTTTTCAGATCTTACATAGAAGCATCTAAATGTTATTATTCTCATAAAACATATTATCATTCCCTATAAACTTTGCCTCACTATCAATTCTGCCAAAAACAGACACTTAAAGTTGTCTGGGAAGGAGAAAGGTCGGCTTATAGCTAGCTCTTCAACACACCAAGGTGGTCGAAATATTCCATGGGCTCTGTTAACTTCACTGGAACTATGCAGCTCACACCAGATGAGGGTGAACCTCACTGGAGAGATCTATAGAGAGCTCTGAGCACAAGGATTTCTGTCTTACAAGTGCACAAAGAAACTCTCTGTTTTCTGCCAATTTTGCAAGTGCCATTTATACAGATTAGGGTGAAGCAGGAGTAAACCTGGAGAACGCTGAAAAAGTGTTCTTAATGTCAAATAAAATGGCAATTCAATTTGAGAAATAATATATGCTGTGAGCCAAGTTTTGTACAATGAAAATTTTCTTGGTCCTGTTTTTGCTGCTTTTGATAAAAACCTAAAGTTATGGCAGTTTTTGTCTTGTTCTTTTCAAGGGCCACAAAGTTCAGTTTTTTGCTGAAAAGTGACTAGGAATATTATATATCGTAGGGTGAACATTGATGCTAATTTGCGTGAATTAAGACATACAAACTACATATACTCATTGCTGTTGCAGAGTAGCCAGTCTTCCCTGTAAGAAAAATCCTCAACCTTAAGGTTTGTGATCCAGTCACCTTCGGATTTCTCTAAACAGTAGGAAAAACACAATAATTCACACAGCTTAATTTTTAAGTATACAGCAGTCACCAGTGTGGTTACTTACTTTGGATCTGTCATATATCTTTCAGTACTGCAGCCTTGTGAAGTTGGAAAGTGCTATTATTCTATTTTACAGCAGAGAACTGAGACACTTGAATCACTTCTTGCTAGAGCTAAAAACTGTGATTTCATCCCTTCTATAAGCCCATCCTGGATATATTAGATTGGTCAGTCAATTAAATCCTGGGAAAACTTTGTACAAGGAAGTCTATCCTTTCTCTACTACAGAATCAAAAAACTCAAGGAGGAAGTAAACACGTTGTTCAAGTGTAAACAAACTAAGTGAAAGCTTCTCTCCAGACCTCTTACAGTGAGTTTTCAGCTTCTGTTATAACAAATATTTCTAGTGAGAAAACTTTTTTGGTTTTATTGGTAGGGTTTCTTAACCCTACAAAAGAGGATTAAGAAAAACAAATAGAGTTCTTAGTTGTGTTGCTCTTGATTATAGTAATCTCTCTATGACATGGTAGAGAGTGGTTCCAGACTTCCATGGAAAATTCTTAGGCTTCTGCAACTGAAATGTCAGAAATAATATTGCATGTTACAGATGATCTCACACCGTCCTGCTTAGGAAACTGTCAGCCTCTGGCCTGTACAGGCGCACAATCTCCTGGATGAAAAACAGGTTGGATGTCCAGACCCAGAGAGCGATGGTAAATGGCGTTAAATCCAGCTGGAGGCCAGTTACAAGTGGCGTCCCTAGGGCTCAGTGCTCCGTTCAGCCCTGTTCAATGTCTTTATCAAAGACCTGGAGGAGAGGATCAAAGGCACCCTAAGTAAGTTTGCAGATGACACTAAGCTGGGTGGAAGTGTCAGTCTGTTGGAGAGTAGGGTGGCTCTGCAAAGGGATCTGAACAGGCTGGACCCATTGCATGAGGTTTAATGAGGCCAAATGCCTGGTCCTGCACTAGGGGCACAAAACCCCTATGCAGCTACAGACTAGGGAAAGAGTGGCTAGAAAGCTGTCCGGAGGGGAAGGACCTGGGGTTGTTGGTTGACAGCGACTGAACATGAGCCAGCAGTGTGCCCAGGTGGCCAAGAAGGCCAATGGCATCTTGGCCTGTATCAGAAATGGCATGGCCAGCAGGTCCAGGGAGGTTATTCTCCCTCTGTACTCAGCACTGGTGAGACCACTCCTTGAATCCTGTGTTCATTTCTGGGCCCCTCACCACAAGAAGGATGTTGAGGCTCTGGAGCAAGTCCACAGGAGAGCAACAAAGGTGGTGAAGGGGCTGGAGAACAGACCCTATGAGGAGCGGCTGAGAGAGCTGGGGTTGTTTAGTCTTGAGAAGAGGAGGCTGAGGGGAGACCTCATTGCTCTCTACAACTATCCAGAAGGAGGTTGTAGAGTGGAGGAAGCTGACCTCTTCTCCCAAGTGATAAGGGACAGGACAAGAGGGAATGGCCTCAAGCTCCACCAGGGGAGGTTTAGGCTGGACATTAGGAAAAAAGTTTTCACAGAAAGGGTCATTGGGCACTGGCAGAGGTTGCACAGGGAGGTGGCTGAGTCCCCATCCCTGGAGATGTTTAAAAGACAGGTGGATGAGGTGTTCAGGGACATGGTTTAGTGTTTGATAGGAGTGGTTGGACTTGATGATCCAGTGGGTCTTTTCCAACCTAGTGATCCTGTGATCTTAAATTTATCAACATGTAAATCAACATCAGGATGGTGCACAAAATCAAAGCAAATGATTTAGCCAAACCTTTTTTTATATCCTGCATAGTTCCAGCAGACCTCTTTAGCTGCAATGTAGTATCTCCTCTCATTCCCTTTGCTTCGCAGGTAATGTTCAGCAATGTTCTCTGGGTTACGCTGTTCATTGACATTCACTTTTGGGTCTGTCATGTATGGATCATCAAAGCTTACGTAATGGTATTCATATTCACTACCTGATGTTTCCTCATTGTAATATCCTTCCATAAAATATTCATAGTCTCCATTTTCTTGGGGAAGCCCAATCGTGATTGATGGCTTAAGCTGCCGTGGCGTAAGTGTGTAATTTAGTGACTCTCCATGCCTGGCTTTACTCACGTTCACTGTATGGTTGGCCTCTTTGGGTGCTCCTGTGGTGTTAGCGCAACACAGCAGTGCCGTGTGGTTACTCTTAGCTGGAAACAACATACGGCCAAACCCTGCCATGGAATTGGCAATATGTTGTGGCTTTTTACTTCTTGGGCTAAGTAAGTGGCTCATTTTTGGATATTCTTTTTTTTTCCTTCTGATCTTGATTAAGGTTCCAGATGTATCATTCTTGTTCCCCTCCTTTCCTTTCAGAGTTGAGTGCACGAGGCTCCCATTCTGTTTTTCTCCCATTAGGTGTGAGAACCCTTGATACTTCTTTGTACGCTTCTTATTTATGAACGCTGTACCATTTCTGCCATGATGATTTAACTTACCACTAACAGATTTATCTAAATTTGCTTCCAATCCCAGACTACCCTTTGTAGACACCAAATTCCATTCCTCATTTGTTATTTTAGAAGAATATTTCCCAGCCCTGGGCAATGATGATTCCAGCAAGTTCTTCCCTAGTGCAGGGCTGGAATTAGGCCTTATATTGCCCAACATATGATCTAATGAAAAAGCGTCTGCCTGTTTGACTTTGGATAGCTTGGGTTCAGAAAGGCTGGATGCATTAGACCCATCCCCTACGAGGTCCACCGTAAGAGTCAAGTTAACTACATGAATGGCATTTTCCATCTTTGTTTCCTCATCTTCCAGTTCATCATCATCATAATCATTTGGAAGCTGTTCAGTTCCCACTTTGGCTGTATCAGATATGTTATCTGCAGGATGAAGTGCACTTGTCTTGTTAGACAATGAGACATTTTTATTTCTTACATGATTTAGAAGGGCATTCATCTTTTGGACGGAGTAAAACTTCATGCCCAGTGAGTTTCGCCTTTTCCTCTTACTGTTAGTGTCATAATTTCCTCTTCCTGACCTTTCCTCTTGATGCCTTTCTGAAAAAAAATTGGTGTCTTCTGCATCAGTTGGAAGATCTTCCGCAACACTCATATGGCCTTCCCCATTGCTCCGCAAGCGTTTACCTGCAGGCATGCTACTGTGATCTGTTTCATAACTGCTTTGGCTTCTGTTCTCAGATACCAAGTCAGCCTTTCCATCACTTGTGCTAACTAAAAATAAGTCCTCTTCTGCTGCGACTGATGCGTGACTTGACTGGAATGTTTCAGCCTCAACTGCGTGATGAAGAGTGACACGAGTTCCTAAGAACTTATAGGTGTTTGTGGTTTCACTACTATTTATATCTGCCAGACCTGAGCCAAGAGCCACCTCAGAACCCACAGTATCAGGGCCTTCATACTGCTCCCAGGCTAGGGCTGTAAGATTTTGTTTTTCTTCATCACCTGTTGTGTTCCTTAAACTTCGAATGGAGAGCAAAGAAGCCAGGTAATCCTGATAATCCATATCTTCTGTATCTCCTTCTTGCACATCCTCTTCAACTGAGGTGGAAACAGCCTTTTTATCAGTCTTGGTGTAAGTGAAATCCACAACATCGAACATGTCATCATCCTCATAGTCACATCTGGCATCTCTGAATCTCAGTCTCATGCCGTGGTTCATCTCTGGGGTACCCCAGGAGGCTAAAAGCCAGGTACCTGCAATTGAAATAAAAGCGTTTTTCTAATATGAAGTAGATACAGGAGTGGATATTGCCTGTCATGTAAGTGGTCAGAGCAAGTTTCTGGGTTTGTTTCTACAACATATGCTATAGGAGTACTAAACCTGCTCTGAGATTTCCATTTCAATTCTCTCACTACAATGAAAAATAACTAATAAATGTAAATAAGTAATAGCACATATAAATAAGTACACCTAAGAGCTGGAGCTCTTCTACACAGATTAAGCCGTATCTAGGACCTGAGTCCAAACATAACCCAGGAAAGAGAAGGATATGAAAAAGAAAGAAATAACATAAAGGATCCCATGTTTAGATCTGGATCTAAGATTGGAATCTTTTAAGATAAAGGTTTAATTTTTGTCCTGTTCTCAGTGTTGTATACGTTGCCACACAGACAGAGCATTCCGAACAGAACAAACATGTTCTGAGGCACTGTTGATGAACATATGAAAACATAGTATTTTAAAAGCTTTTGAATGCATAAAGGATGACCTTTAAAAAGAATAAAGAAATTTGAATTTCCAATCTGGACACAAAACATTAAGCTGCCAATCCTAAGTATCTCAGATGAATTCAAAGGTTTTAATAATTCCCTCAAAACCTAGCCAGAAAAGAAGGTCTCAGTTTGAAACTAGGAACTGCAGAGTACACAACACAATCTGCTTTCCCAAAAAGCATCAAATCAAGCTCTGTGCTTGCTACAGCTTGCTTTGGGAACCAGCAGAAATGACAGAATAGACAGAACTAACAGAGCTTGAGAAAACCAGCCTATTTTATTAAAAAGGTCACAAAAAATATTTCTGTGTTTATCAGAATTTGAGGGCATCGGCATAGCTGTAAGAACTAACAAAAGTAAATTGACAAAAGAAAATGTGCCTTAGATGGAGAGAACAAATCACATGCCAAAAATTAAGCAAAAGTACAACTTGATTACTGGGGAGGTTTTCATGAAATGTGATGGAGTTTTAATGATTCCCTAGTCTTGAACCAAAAAAACCCACTCAACATACAGTAAAAAAAAATAACTTATAAGATCTTGATGCTCTGCAATCACCAAAAATCAAGCTTTGAGGACATAAAAAACTTTGTGATTTAAATAGATAAAAGACACAAAACTGCACTAGTATTTTAAATAGGATAAGGATACCTAAAAACCTTGTGGGATTTTCAGGATGATCACTGTACACTCCCAGTCTTCAATGAGGGAGAATATCTATCCTCTTGTAGGTAATTCCCTAAGTGAGGGCTACATGCATCTTCTTTTCAAGATGCGGTATTAACCCTAGCTAGACATTGTGATATATACACCAATGAACCAGTGATCCAGCTGAGTCAGGCAGACTTTACTGCAGCTAAATGACCACAAGCCTAAGGTGAGGTGTAGCCACTTTGTCCAAGAATGACTAGCGTAATTTGACAGCCTTGGCTCATTTCAACTAGTTTAAGATGGGCAAGATTGAGAATCATACAATGGAGTTGATACTGGATTGTTTCCAAGGATAATTTTAAAACTGCTTTTAAAATGACCACTGGTCAGAAGGGAGAAAATCCCAAGTCAACAAAAACCCAACAAAATGAGCCTCAGTATAGCATACATTTATGCTATGTGCTAAGTCAACACTCCACACTCATCAGTTGCATTGGGGAATGATTCAATGTTTTCCAGCACTCTGTTTATCTGAAAAGCTTTCTTTCCTACGTTATAAACTAGAGATTGAAAACAATGCCTTAGAAGAGCTTTCAGATACTATAAGTTTCCCACTTACCAACATTGTCCATTTCCACTGTGACCGATTCTCCACTCATTGGGAAAAGATTCAACACATCTTCGTATTTCCCTTGATACAGAAAAGAGTGTCCAGAAAGGCGAACAGAGACAATCTCATTGTGAGTGCCAACACTGGAGAAGTGCCATTGAACCACGCTATCCTGGCAAAATCCAAGAATTTCACTGCTGTCGGACACATAGCCATTTATTGCTAGAAGGAAAGCAAAATTAAAATGGTCTCAATATTTTTGAAGTCAGATATTTAAACATCCTGTTCTTTAATGTCAGTCCACTGAAGTAGACTTGCATTCGCACCTGGAAAGAGGCTGACACAAGGTTGAAACCACAACTGCCTTGTTGATTCCAGCTCTCTAAGTCAGCAGGTTGCTGTGTCAAAGTTAAATGACCCTTGCCTCTGAGTCAGGGTCCAAAGCCAGCCTGGTCCCTAAGATATTGAATATTTTTATATGCTGCTCCCTGGTACGTTTAGAAATTTACTGAGTCTGTAGAGAATTCCCTGACTGCACTACATCTGAGAACAACCAATCACAGAATGCTCAGGTTCACATGAGCTTTCATAACATTAAGCTTGATAGCCCACTCACTGTGCATTATGTTTGAGTTGTAGAACTTGGGATCATCCCTTTTAACACTGGCAGGGGTGCTACAGTACTCCTTGATGTTATCCTCTAGGTACCAGCTCTTATTTTCATCAAACACAGCAAACATTGCCTGCTGCTCCCCATCCGCCTTTTTCTGAAAAACAAATCAGCACAGCAATTGCATTTTATGAGCAAAGTCACGCATTAAGGACTCAATTGCACTACCTTGCTTACTTATTATATAAACAATATAAGCTTCATCAGAGTTGTGCCAAGCATGACGCAAGGGCTCAGTGAAAGAGAGGAGAGGACCGACCAAAACATCAAGTTCAGATTCATATTGCTGCAACCAACCTGTGGCAGAGCACTAATCAAACTGCTAGCACCGCTGGCACACAGATGTTATATGACTGGGCTCTGACTAAAAGGACCAGGCTCTCGGTTTGACCTGAGCCCAAGCTTTTGACAATTTTTTTCTCCCTTCTAATGCTCAAATCTTTGCCAAACAAGATTTCAATGGATGGCAAAGAGAACCAATCTCCCAGAACTCTCCCATGCTGTTTGGGCTGCTCTGGATTCAGCGACACCAGAAATTGTCAGACCCTGTTAAGCTATACCTGCTACAGAAAGGCACCAGCTCAGATCGGAATGCTTTTATATTGGAAGGTATAAAAGCAGCAGGAAGGTTTATTATCAAGCCTAGAAATAGACTTTCAAGTCAGGCTGACTTTTTGTTGAAATACTGCTCTTGCTAGAAAAATCAGAATGCAATTCCTCTACCATTGTGGACAGTTAGAGGACCATTTATTCAAGTCATTTCTTCAGCAGCCTGTTGGTTTATTTACTCTCTACATGACAGACTTCTAAGGAGAGCAAACCCAAATTCATTGTAGATCAAATAACGTTTACACCAAATCCATCTCTTAAGAAGTTGCCAAACATGTTACCTGCACACCCTTCTGTGTCAATGCTTCACTTTTACAGATCAGAAGTGGCCCAATCAGTCCAGAGGCTATATCTCTCTCAATATTTACAGCGCTATGATACAGCCTTGTAATACATTGCGCATCATGCGCAGTGGGTTGATCTGTTTTGGTAATTGTCCATTCGTAAATGTACGTATTCCCTGGTTCAATTCCTTTGCTCTGGGTGCCATTGCCTAAGGAAAAATAAAGGAGAACAGTAGTGATACAAACTTAGAGCCAGATCTTTATATAACGCCAGGCTGAACCTTTAATGAAATCAGTGTAGTTATGTCATTTCAAACTACCTCTGAGATAACTGAAGTTCAGCAAACAAGAACAGAAAATTAAGACACCTATAAAAGTCTATTTGTCCACACTTTGCAGATAATATCTTGGTTTCTCTACAAGGCAAATCAACAGGTCAGCTGCGGCACAGCAAGGAACTCAGTTTTCCCAGTCACGAACATTCCTGGCCACAGCATCTCTTTCAAAGCAATGAAACAACCATTAGTGGTATGTAAACCATAATTCAGGAGTTTCTTACCTGTGGGATCCAGAGGATAGTCAGCTCCTTCTGCACTCTTTGAAAGTGTCACTCCATGGAAGTAAATGCTGTAGGGTCGACTGGCCTTATTTTTAAATACAATCTATATTGACAGTCAAACAGAAAGAACTTATTATTCAACATATCTTTGTCTCAATACGTAACAAAGTTTCAACCACGGTACAATTTGCTTAGTTTGAACCTGGGAAGTGCTGGAAAAGGGGTGTCTTAAATATTTTGTGATAGTGGCTTTGAATTGGAAAGGGGAAGATTTGGATTAGACATTAGGAAGAAATTCTTCACACTGAGGGTGGTGAGGCACTGGCACCCTTGGGGTGTTCAAGGCCAGGTTGGATGGGGCCTTGGGCAACCTGGTCTGGCACGAGGTGTCCCTGGCCATGGCAGAGGGGTTGGAAGCAGATGATCTTTAAGGTCATTTCCAGCCCAAACCATTCTATGATTGTACAATTCTATAAAACTACATGCTGCCAGTACCCTGTTGCTGCACTTTGTAGAGCCCATTGAGTGAAGTTCAGCTTCCTACACCTGTTCTCCCATAAATCTAAAAAGACGACTTGTTCTTCCAGCTACTAGGCATGTGCTATTTCAGAGACTATGAAGTTATTGACTAAAGTTCTTCAGATCTTTCAATAAGGGAGAAAATTAATTTAAACAAATTTTAAAACAAATCTCCTGTATTCCAGGACCCGAATACGGGAGGAAACAATAAAATGTCCTGCCTACACTTGATGAAACCAGAAAAAAAGAAGAAACATACTAAACTTGAAATCTGAGTCATGGTGGAAACACTTTGTGTGCATCATTAAGTGACAACAGAAAGGCTAGTGGATGAGGCAACAAAACAAGCAATTACAAATGCTTCGTTATTTCATTTGATAACTCCAAGAAAAAAAAAAACAACAAACATTGAACTACGAAAACTGAGTACCATTGCCTAAAACAGCCAGAAAAAAAACAACATAAAGAATAAGTGGCTCACAAAGTTTAGCCTCAAATTTCCTCAGAAGTCCATGTGTGTGTAGTGTTTTTCATTTTAGACCTGGGTCAACATATCAATATATTTTACAAAGAGTGCAAACAAAGTGTGTTTATGTTGCAAAGTAAGGCAAAATCATGGAAACTGTAGAGAGAACACTCAAAACTTTAAACTAAACACTGTCAGTTGTGCCAGTTGTTTTAACAGGGACAATATTTATAAGCTGTAAATATTTATTAGCTATATTTTTGATCAAAAATACCCAAATAATACTAGTTCCTTTGTATCTCTTCCCAACAGAAAATTATGCTATAGTATAAATAACCCCTGAATTTATGTTACTTACTTTGACTTTGTCATTGAGTTGAGCTCTGATAACAGGGCCTAAGATTCCAGTTTCCTTGGGACGAGGATTTTCCAGACGCTTGGTGAAGCTAGCATCAGTATATTGCCTGAAAATAGCCTTTTTGTACTTTTTACCAATGAGATTTGAGAAGTTGTCCAAATGCTGAGCTCTATATTGTCTTAAAAGTAAAGGAAAAGACAAAGGATCAACAAAAGTTGCATAGTGACATCTATCAATATACAGAATTAGTACTCAAGCAACTGGGAGAAAACTTACTGCTTGGAAAGAAACCCAAACCCCTAAAATAATCTCATGCTCTTCACTTCAAATTCTAACCTAAATTAGGTAAGAAGCTTGCAACATTATTTGTGGTTTAGTATCACATATGATCAATTAGCATCAGAATTTACACTGGATTAATAGGGTACACATGCAAGAAACAATTGAACTGAAGCACCAGCTATATTTTCAAGATGGCATAGCAGAAATCATTGCTCTCCTTCTACAAAGGTATACTTGAGTACAGAAAAAAATAAACAATTTTCTTACAGCAGCAAAGACTCTAGGAGAGACAGGAACGATAATCTTAATCCTAGTCAAGCATCAAATAATGTGTATCCTTATACTCAGGTTTGAAAACATTAGAATTGTCCATGCTGAGAGCAAAAATTGGATAAATGTTGGGAAACAGAGTAACATGTTTGTCCTGGTAACCTGTCCTTCAAAAAAGGTCACTGAATAGAGCTAAACTTTGTAATTCTGAATAAAATAGAAAAAAATCAGAGCACTGACATGGTTAAATGATAACATAAAACCAACAGGGAAAGATATAAAAGGTTGTTCTGTTGTTCTGTTTGTTCAAGATCAAGTGAGAAGGTAAGGAAATCATAACAAAGAAGAAGGAATACTTAAGAGTTATGGGAACACTACGTTTTAAAGAGGTATATGAAACTATAAAACTACACAGGGTAAGGAACTGAGTAGAAGGTTGGGTGAGAATCTCCAGAGGTCCTCTCCAACACAAATTATTTTGTGATTTCACAGTAACATTCTATATGATGTTGAGAAAGTATTACTTTACCTATCAAGGCTGTCCGGAACACTTGGAGCATAATCCCAAGTAACTTCTTCTGCAGCAATGAAATATTCCCAGCTTTTGACCATAAGACGTTCTTTATAGGAGAGATGGTTCTTCTTCACCTCTTTGTTCCCACAGTCTCTTACAGTAAGGTAACCATGCATTCCAGCTAATTGAGAAGAAACAATCCCATGGTGATTTTCCATTTTATAAACCATTTCAACTGCATTTCTAAATTCTTCAGCTGTGGCTGCCTCCAAGCATTTGTTCATCTGACTGTCATATTTTCAGGCCTGAAAAGGCTGCATTCATACAGACCTGAAGGGGGCCCACAGAAAAGCTGGGGAGGGACTGTTTACAAAGGTTTGTAGTGATAGGCCTAGGGGCAATGGGTATAAACTGGAGAAGGGGCAAATTTAGGCTTGATGTAAGGAAGAATTTCTTCACCATGAGAGTGATGAGATGCCGGCACAGGTTGCCCAGGGAAGCTGTGGCTGCCCCATCCCTGGAGGTGTTCAAGGCCAGGTTGGATGGGGCCTTGGGCAACCTGGGCTGGTGAGACGTGTCTCTGGCCATGGAAGGGGGGTTAGAACTGGATGAGCTTTAAGGCCCCTTTCTAATCCAAATCATTCTATGATATATACATATTTATACAGCCCAGGAACATTCCAAAGAGCCCATATTAATCATACGGAACACAGAAGCCCTCTCAACTAGCCTTCTTTGAAAATACCAGTTGAATGGCTTGGTTTTTTTTCAAAATATGTCTTCCAGCTCCTGTAAGAGATACATTTGTCTCATTCTTTAAAACATTCTGATCACTGTGGAGATATACCCACTTTCAAATTACGAACAGCAAATATTTTCATCAGATTGAGTGACTCTTAACTCAAAGCGCTCAGTTGCTCAGTAAACAGGTAGTTCCTTACTCTTTTTATAATGGTGTTTATATGAACACCTCAGAGACTTTATGTAAGTATGTTGGAGTATCTTAGAATCTCAGAATGCTGTGGGTTGGAAGGGACCTTTACAGGTCATCTGCTCCAACCATCACTGCAGAAGCAGGGACATATTTAGCTCGACCAGGTTGCTCAGAACCCCATCCAACCTGACCTTGAAACCTTGAAGTTTCCAGGGATGGGGCCTCCACTGCCTCCCAGGGCAACCTATGCCAGTGCTGCACTACCTTCATCGTAAAAAAATTTTTTCCTTATATCAGTCTAAATCTATCCTCCCTTAGTTTAAAGCCATTATTCCCTGTCCTGTCACAACAGGTCTTGCTAAAAAGTCCGTCCCCATCTTCCCTGTAGCCCCTTTTCAGTACTGGAAAGCTGCTATAAGGCTTCCCTGGAGCTTTCTATTCTCAAAAGTTTATTTCAATGTATTTTTCTGCTTGATTTTGAACCAGGGACCAGTTCACGTGTTAGGCAAACGTGATAATGACTGTTGTTCTGTGATCTGCACACCACACTAAAGCCACACATAAGGATGCCTTTTAGTTCATCATGCATGCCTCATTCCAACAGAATGCCCTGTTCCCTAGTGTTTTCTTAATGAAATGGCAACCACCTGAAACACAGTAGCTGTACCACTGCAAAACAGTAGAGGTCATTTGGCATGCGAAGAAGAGAAGGACAGCTCTATAGTTATCTAGTAAATATATATTTCTTTACCTTGCAGGTGCTTTTGGACAAGAGAAGATATCAGCCACCTTCCTTCCTTGCTCACTGTCATATTTACTGTGGTTGATGCTCCTCCCACTAGGTTAACGGTAGAAACTCGGCGATGTCTTTGCTCCATGGACTGGCCATTGATGTGAATGGAGAAAATTTCTGGCTTGGAACTCATTCCTATCAAATGCCAGCTAATGTTGTCATATGCACAAGCCTCTAAATCTGAAAGAGAAATGAGAGTAGTGTTCATAATACAAGCAAATCATGCATGTTCCCAACTCACATTAGGTCTGAAGTGAATCTTTGCTCACAACGTTAACAGAAAAATAATAATCTGACTCCTGTGATCAGTGTTTGCAACAAGAAGTTTCAGAAGCTTGTAAATGGAACAGTGGAAGTAAATGGAAACCTAGTGGAAGGTAAGTGTTCAAGTCTTATTTGCAAGTTACAACCTGACTTCTAGTGAGCTTGGGAAGAACGAAGAAAACCAGCAGCCTCTTTTGGAAAGCTGCTCTTTTGGGAAGGGGCAGGGGGAAGACAAAGACTTGGCCTAAAGAGTAAGGTTGTATCTACTGACAGTAACTACCCTATCCAATACTTGTTTAAAAAATCCCTGCCTAAACCAGCCTTTTTTATTTGCTTAATGGTCTGGGCAGAGATCCGAAAGTAGTTCCTCAGGAGAAACACACTAGCAAAAGTGCCTCATGACCACTTTCCCTGTCTTACCACTTAGTTGTCTAATTCAAAGGTAACTGACATTCTACACCCAGGAGTTTTTCACACTCCACATCACACTCTCCGAATCAGCTGAGTAAAAAAATAAAAAAGCAAGATTTCTTATTTTTTAAAGTTAACATCCTATTTTCAGAGCAGAACTCTACTTAGAAGTAATCTTATTATTCTTATCAGCAATATGGCATGACTTCCCTCCAACAGGACAGTTTCTCTTCTGGAATTCAGATGCTTACAGACATGTCCTAAAAAAGGTGTATCCTGTTTCTCCATATTCCTTTTCTCTCGCATATAAAGCAAACGAAGGTAATATTCAGTCTTCATCAATCTCAGTTTTATTTCACATAAACTTGAACAGTACCTGGTAAGGTTCCATCAGTATAGCCATTAATTGTGTACTTAACCGATGCTGATCTTTGCCAACTCTTGTTTTCATCAAACACGCCAAACATTAGTACATACTCCTTGTCAAAAAGTTTCTGTGACCCATTCTCATCTAGGCTTCCTAAGAAGAAGAGAAAAAAACAGGTCCTAATTTGAAGCAGAAGTAAAGCAGTTTATTGTAGCGGCATTAATGTGTATTTAATAGCTGGCTTCACGTGTTAGCATATACAGACCTAGCCTGACCAAAACAATGTCTTAAGAATGCTAACAAAGTGATATTATCTCTGAAAATACTTTTGGTAATCACAAAAATCAAGTCAGTAATATCCCAGAGGAGATTAAATTTCAGATGCTTCTGGCAATGTGTTGTAGGGACCACCTCAGTGCATGGGAGTGTCAAACAGCCTTCAGTTCACACTCAGTCACTGGCCTCTCGCTTGAGACTGCAAGGCATAGTGGGAGAGTCACTTGCAGCATGAAACTGCCTTTTCAAGCACTACGCTTAGGTCATCAGCTCCTTTAGAAAGCATAAAACAGCACTCAGCAAAAAAACCCTTTTATATACAAAAAACTTTGACAAACGTTGATGACTTGGTTTGGTTATAAGAAACCATCTCGATGAGTTTGCGACAGAGTTATCAAGTAAACTTCATTCCAGACATGCAACACAGAACTAGTGTGATTTTACTGATTCTTTCTGTAGATTGCTCACATCAAAAACTTGCATTTGCTACTTGCAATACATCATGTAGGACTAAAATAGATGCTCCTCTGGACTGCAGAGACTAAAAATTTGGGGAGCTTGCTGATTATTCTACTTTGGAGATGATACTGAACTAGAAGTAGTTATTTTTAAGGTAATCCTTTTTATTTAAGAAAAGCTATTAAGTCCTGTTTTCCTGCACAAAAGTCTCAGATCAGAGGAATTTATCTGCTTATCACACAAAGAACATTCAGTCAGTGCTCTGGCTCAAATGTCCACTTTTTACAACCTTCCCTGGTGATACCATCTATGCTGCTCTTAATATGTCAGACTGTGGTGTGTTGACCCAAACCAACAACCAAACACCTGTTTTACTATCCCAGCAGAACAGGGGAGAGAACAGGAAGAATAAAAGTGAAATATCTTGGGTGGTGATAAAGATGGTTCAACAGGTGAAGGAAAGAGGAGAAAAACCCCAAACAACACAAAGGAAATCACTTCTCTCTCACAAGCAGGTTGATGCCCAGCCAGTCTCTCAGGAACAGCCACCTTGGACTTCAACACCCCTTGCTACCCCCACACTGCTTCTTCAGTCTCCAATTTTATTGCCAAGAATGATGTTACATGGTAGGAAATACCCTATTGGCTGATTTGGCTCACCTGTCCGGCTGTGTCCCCTCCCAACCTCTCACCTACCACCAGCCTATTATAGCTTGGGAGGTCTGAGAAGGATCAATTAAAACCTTGACACTGTGCGAGCACTGCTGAGCAGCAGCTAAAACATGGATGCAATAATTCACACTATCTAGTCACAAATCCAAAACCAGCACTGTATGAGCTGCTGTGAAGATCTTAACAAAAACACAGACAAAATACACAGGTGTATTGGACACCTACCACAGGCAGTGACCAGTCAAAGAACCCCTGAGCTGGCAACATGTGCTCACAGCCCAGAAGGCCAACCGTATCCTGGGCTGCATAAAAGAAGCATGGCCAGCAGGGAGAGCGAGGTGATTCTGACCCTTTACTCTACTCTTGTGAGACCCCACTTGGAGTATTGTGTCCAGTTCTGGGATCCTCAAAATAAGAAGGATATGAAACTGTTAGAACAGGTCCAGAGGAGGGCTACGAAGATGATCAGAGGGCTGGAGCACCTCCCATACAAGGACAGGCTGAAAGAGGTGGGGTTGTTCAGCCTGGAGAAGGGTAGGCTCTGAAGAGATCTTACAGTGACCTTTCAGTAACTGAAAGGGTTACAGGAAAGCTGGGGAAGGACTGTTTACAAAGGGCATGGAGTGATAGGATGAAGGGCAATGGGTATACACTGGAGAGGTGCAGATTTAGGCTTGATGTAAGGAAGAATTTCTTTACCATGAGAGTGGTGAGGCACTGGCACAGTTTCCCCAGAAAAGTTGTGCATGTGCCATCCCTGGAGGTGTTCAAGGCCAGGTTGAGCATTGGGCAGCCTGATCTAGTAAGACATGTCCCTGCCTATGGCAGGGTGGTTGAAACTAGATGATCTTTAAGACCCCTTCCAACCCAAACCATCCTATGATACTATGAAATCTTAAAAACGTGAATAGCTAGCCATTTGTCTTGCTATAGCTATAAACTTATGCTCAAATTGTCTTGAAGGTAGTGGTCAAACCAATCCATCCCAAACTCATATCCAACTCAAGTCCACCATATGTACATGAACTTGAGAAGGATGGAAAGCAAGTAATATAAAGGCATTTGCCCAGACTAACTGCACCAATATGCCACAAAATGCACAGAGAAAGCAACCACAAGAAAATTGGGAAAATAACATGCCCTAGATTATATTAAAAGCATTAAAAACTTCAGGAGGAACATAATTAATTCCACTCCTTTGAGGTGACGTGTTCTGCAACTAAACAAATAAATCTAAGTGAGAAGCGTGCTCTTGTACAGTCCACACTGAACCAGTTTTATGTTTACTTCCAGGAAAGCTTCAAGGCCCAGGTCCATGTAGTCTGCAGTCCACACAAAACCTTTGACTCAAGCTACAAGGAAAAAGAATCAAACTAAACTCAGAGCTCTCTCTAAAAGAATGGTATGTAACTTGGAAAAATTTAGCATTTAAGGTACCAACAAGCAGTGTGTGTAACTTACACTATAGTATGCTGTTTCAAATTCCCCTCAAATCAGTGGCATATACCAAGCAGTTACTTAGAAGCCCTACAAGACAATATTTCATAGTAGTGGACATAGATTTCATCAACTCCCACTGCTAAAATCTCAAGTTCCTGATCACAGGCAAAGCAATTTTCAAAGATTTCTTATCTGTTCAAATTTGGCCACATTCTCAAATGACTAGTGAAAGACAGACTGCTCTGTGATTTCAAACTCTTGTTACAGAAGGCCCCTTGATCAGACAGCCTTTAAAAGGCATTGAAAAAGCAATTATGTTCTCTCCCATTTTCTGGAATGGCTGAACCATTTAGAATAAAGCTTAAAAAAACATTTATTCTAAAACAGGAAATTTTAGGTCATGTTTTAAGCAGTTAAGCAACTGAAAATGCAACCAGTACAGGCAAAAGTGTTCTCTGGAACACTACAAATAGATGGAACTGCATGAAAGCTGGCATTTGAAAATGGCAACATCTGAAAGAAAGGTGTTGAAAACCATTTACCTCATGCTGCAGGTAAAGATGTGAAAAGGAAAATAGTATATCTTCCCTCATTATCATACAATCTTAACTTTATTAAGTAATGAAACTATATTACCTTATGGTAGTTTTAAAGTATTTTGTTACCTTTCTTACAGATAAGCAGTGCTCCGATCAGACCAGAGTTAAAATCCATTGCCATGTTCTCATGAGAATAATATGCATAAGTAAGACAAGGAAGGTCAGCTTCTCTTGGACCAACTTCTTCTGTTATATCCCACACATATGTGTGGATCTGGCCTGGAAGTACAGCATCATCTCGTTTTTCTGCAGACGATGTTCTGTCATCATACAGGGAGCCTGTCAGAAAGAAAAAGAGTCAGTAGAGAGGCATGAAGACAAAGAGCAATTAAATCATCTGGAATGTTCTCTTACAATGAATTCCAAAAGCTTGGTTTGTTTCTTGCCTACAGGATACTTCAGATTCAAAGAGAGAACTCATAATCCCACTCACACTGGGGAGAGCAGCAGAGGGAGAGTAGCTATTCTACCATCCTTACAGATTAAAGGTTTCCTACAGTTATCATCACTGCCAGAAGGTGGGGCTCTTCATCAGTCTAACTAGAGTTAGGATGGCATCACGCTTGAGCCTGTGCTAGGTGATAATCCGTGGAGGAATACCACCGGCTGTGTCAGCTTTCCAGTTCTCTGTCATAAAGCCATTGCACAGGCTAGATTGCCTTGCTGGCTCAGACCTTTTGGGCACAGCGTATCCAGATGGCAGTAACTGCTCACAACTATGCTCGCCGCATCCAACAAAGCTGCAATATGATGAAGGGGACCCAAGAATGAAAATCCTAGGCGCTGAAGGCACATTGATAAAAGACAGTCAAACTGAACTGCATATCACTTCCAATAACATATTCTGTTCAACTCCACGAAATGGGGTTGCAAAACAAACAAAGTATTGAATAAATGCGTAAATTGAAAGGCAGAGCTCTGGCTCAGCGCCCGGAGGAGGCTAATCCAAGGAGCATGGTCAATCCAAGGCACCCTGTGCTACTGCAGACATTTAACTGCCACAGTTTATATCTCTCTTTGTTAGCCTCAGGATAGTTCCAGCAGCAAAACACCACAAAGCTGAGCATGAAATGCTAAGCATCATAACATGATCAGTGCTGTCAACTGCCTTTACTAATAACACCTTGATGTAAACTATTGCAAAGGACTTGGAATTTTTTTTTTTTTTTTAGCGCCTATATTAAAGAATTTTCATGTCCTGAATTACAATATTTTGTGATTTCATGGAGGTTGGACAAGACGACCTCCAGAGATGCCTTCCAAACTCAAGCACTCTGTCATTCTGCAAAAAAATATCAGCACACAGGCAGGTCAGAAGACTCTCTATGTCAGATGACACTCACTAGAACAAGAAAGGAGCTAATGGATGTTAAGTTTAAATCCAGGATCAACAGGTATTTGTGTCACACATCCTGAAACACTGGTCTGGGCCCTTCCCAATATTTCATGCAGTAGTCTACAAGTAAATGAACATGGAGTTTTTACAGTATTTACCTTCTGCATTTTTGCTGTAAAGTATGCCTTGGGGGTGAATACTGACTGGCTTGTCAGCCATATTATTAAGGTGAACAACTAAAGTATCTCCCACTTCAGCATGCAGAGTTGGTCCCAAAAGTCCTGTAATTAGTCCAGATAGAGAGGAAAACATGAGCAAAATGAATATTTAGTGAAACAAAGTTCTTCCCCCTCATTAGGGAATGTGAGCTCTCAAAGTACAAGTTGCAAAAGTAACACAGGCAGAGAACATAATGCCATTGTAATGAAGACTTAAAAAGGCACGTGGGGATTTAAAAACTGCAGCTCAGTCAGGAATGCTATAAATTGTATGTCAAACAACTAGGACTTAAAACTCACAGGAAAATGGTAATTTGGAAAAAAAACCATGTTATTTCCAGGTACAGAAAATTTATCAAAAGATTCATGATGAGGTTCATTGGGAATTCCTAGGAATCCTTCACTTACAATTTAATTAAACAGTTTGAGGAAGGTAGACATTGCTTAAGAGTTTAGAGAAAGGCATAGAAGGACATTTCTTGTAGTAGCACTTTCAATGCCAGAAATCATGGATCTTTCAGTTCCCAAATGTTATCTAAATAATCAGTTCCATGTTACAACTTTCTTGAGGCACACCCTGCTAAAGGTTTCAAGGGAGGCTTGTATCCCTATTCCCCATGTTGTGAAACCAAGCAATAGAAAAAAAACCTGCTAAGCAAATCTAGAAGGAATCATACGTAGACTAGACTAGATGGGCAGCTCGTAACAATTTCATGTCACCAACACATTTACTTTGAAATCTAAATATGATCATCTAACATGATTTAACATCTAACATGATCTAATTATTTCAGCCTGAGAGAGTTGGGCTTGTTCAGCCTAGAGTAGGGAAGGCTTGGGGGAGACCTTAAAGCAATCTTAAAAGTGGCTATAGGAAAGCTGAGGAGGGGCTCTTTATCAGGGACTGCAGTTATGAGGGGTAGTGGGTTTAAGCTGAAAGAGGGCAGATTTCGATTAGATATTAGGAATATTTTTTTTTTCCTGTTGTGGGTGGTGAGGCCCTGGCACAGGTTGCCCAGGGAAGCTGAGGCTGTCCCATCCCTGGAGGTATCCATGGCCAGGTTGGATGGGGCCTTGAGCAGCCTGGGCTGGTGGAACATGTCCCAGCCCATGACAGGGAGGTTGGAACTAGATGATCTTTAAGGTCCCTTCCAACCCAAACCATTCTATGATTCTATGGTTTTATTTACTAATTTGGAACACTGACAGACTATATAAGCACTCTACATAAGTATCGGAACACAAGCACTGTTATATATGGCATAAGTATGAGTACTTGCCTCCATCCATCTAAGGCATCTTCAAGCCATAACAGACGCAAAGGCAAGGGGACATTGTTCACATCCAACCTCATAGTTTTTCTTTTCCTTCCCACTGATCTATTGAAAGCACTAAAACTCAGCTCTTAAGCGTCTTTCAATGTGAATTTATAGTATCAGCACTGTGACTGTGCCATACAAGTGTAAATGTGCATGGGAAGTCTCATCAGATGCTGAGAACAAAAGGAAAAACGTTGTAACGTGCAATTAACTTGCAGATAGCACAGCACCCCAGCCTCTCTATGGCCTTTGAAATAGTGCACTGCAGAGACCTAATCCTCTGTGCCTATTTGGTTTATGTGCAAAACAATGGGTACAAAAACACAAGCCTCCTTAGCTTGTTACTGGCTTTATAACAAGCAAGAAACAAAAATATTCAGAATATTTCCTTTGTGTTTACCTGCAAATACATTTGCTGGCTTTTCCTTTTTAAAATCCTCTTCATATTCTCTGTAGGAAATTTTCTTAAACACAGGATCTGAATGTTCCAATCTGAAACCAAACAAGTTAAAAAAAAATAACTAAAAGGACAAAGATCCTCAGAGGCACCCTTGCTGTTTAACAGATATTTCAGAAAGGAATTTTGGAATTACAATTAATTACTTGCACATTTTGCTGAAGGCAAGGAACACAGTTAAACTCTTTGTAGGGTCTTCCTATCTCCCTCTTACTCTACTGAATCTGAGGTTCCTGAGACGTGACATTTCATATTAGACATTCAATTACAGAACCTAGCAGTTTACCCCTGATATTGCTGGTGCTTTTTGATTCTGCAATGTCTGTTTTCTCCATTTAAGATACAGAGGAAGATGCTTTGACCGTGTTTAACCTAGAAAGCATCTAGCAAAACACAGTGACAGAAACCTGACTTTCTCTTTTACCCACTCCCGTGCTTCAACTTTTAAGACTTGTAATTCTACAACAACAGCAAACTTCTGCAGCAGCAGTGACCTTGGACGCTAGCGCAAACATGCTCTCTGACAACAACTAAAGATCTCACAGCAACTCAGAAAATTGCTTTCTGAGAAACACTACAAGTGTCTTTAGTCTTGTTATGTAAATGAATTGGGCAATCAGTGAACCACACAATGTTTTCCTAGAAACTATTTAGGCAAGCAAAAGGAAGCCAGGACACATCACCTCTGGAATGAAAATTATAAGAAGACGACCAGAGAGGTAACAGCCTGCATCTCATTTCACATTTATTGGTTGATTTCTTATAGTATGTATGATGACTGGATCCAACAGTGATTCCACTTGATTTTTTTTTTTGCAATATCCTTTCAGGCACATTTGACAGGGGGGGAAGCTGATAAGCTGCTTGAGCAGAGAGAAGCTGGGCATAAAGAACAGTGACATCCAGGGTCCATAAGAGGGAGACCTCTTTTTGTAGAGATCTTTTGTAAATATCTTTTGTAAATTCCTCTGCCTTGCACTCACAACAGAAATGTCAGTCAGAAACAGCTCATGTTTCACTCCGTTCCCCTGGCTTTAAAGCCACAGAGAAGATTTTGTTTCACTCTAGGTGGAGGACCTGATCCATAACCTTCACTGATAAGTGCTGCCCTAACGTGGCAATGTTCACTAGATTATGCAAATAAGGCTATGGTGCTATACAATGCCAACTCTATAGCGAGAAGGAACAAAACACATAGCTAGCTGACACTTCGGAAATCTCAAGCTATGCAAGGCAAGTCTAGTTACATAACTTTGGGGAACGGCAGCAGCAATGCAGCGTGCACAGATATTACATTTTCACTTGGCTCTGAAGTGTTAGAAGTATCACCTGGACATAGTAACAAATAAATCTTTAGAAAGATAAGACAACTAACACTCACAGAAGCTAAGTGTCCTTTTCTAGCCTGGAGGATTGGAAAATAAAGGAAATGGATCAGGAAGAACTAATTTTCTTTTCAGTCTCCCTTCAGTTATTTAGAACCAAATGCAGTAAAGTATCAGACTCTTGCAGTGTATTTAGACATTCAGCTTCTACTGAAATCAGAGCACGTTACATTCCCAAATGCCTCTGGGATCCAAGCCATTAGATCTTCCTTTGTGAGTATCTGTGTTGGTGTGTTTTGTTTTCATTGCGGGTTTTTTTGTTGTTTAGATTGTTCGGTTGCTTTTTTTGTATTTCTTTTTTTAGTTATATTTCTGTAAGCTCTACGGAGTTCATCGACCCATTTGGGATGTGACTTGCTCTAAATACTTATGTGAGATATCTCAAGAGGCACTGTGTATAAAAAACCTCTAGCTAATTACAGAGTATTTCATGTGAAGTTTCAGACAGTCTTGTGGGTCTCTACTGCAGGAAAACAGATTATCAACAATGTGACATTTAACAAAACAGCAGCTGAAGCTTCCATTGAGGCATCCAGTGCAAATAAAAATGAAGTTATACTTAATTCATATGTCCGGGTTATTTCTTAAATGGCATTTGGTTTCATATTCCTTCATCTAAATCCTGCTTCCTTTTGTCCTGCCAGGTTGACATTATGCTTATATCCAATGAATGAAAACTTCCAAAAGAAGTTTTAGCAATCACAGAAACTTTGTTTTAATTAAGTCTTGAAAAATAGACTAGACAGTCTAAATTTAAACTAGAAATTTCCTTTCAATAATATCCAGAAATGCAATACATACTTAAAAAAACCCAAAAAACACAACAAAAAAAAAAAGAAAACAAGACATTACCAATATAAAAAAATGCAGTAGTATCCAAATACTCCTTTCAATGTAGGAGAATAAGTAACCTGTACATGCCACTTCATAATCAAATAAAAGCTATATATGGTGACTACAGTGAACACAGCATAAGAATGAAACTTAATTTAAACAGAACTCTAAACTACATCCTAATTACTATTTGTCCTTAATGAAGTATAGCAATGCTTGCTCTTACAGCATTTACTTGGCAGAACTTGGGACAGACATTTCACAAAATCTACTGAAAAACACAAACAAAATAACTTGTTCCAAAGTTCATCAGGCTCTGGTTTAAGTGAAAGTGATAGCATCCAAATTAGAACATATTTAGTCCTTCAGCAAATACTGAAGTCCGAAGTTTTTGAAATCTTGCAAAACCCCCATTCAACTTAACATTTCCCAAACCCCATATACTTAAAATAATTATATTAAGAAAAACAAACAACAAACATCAACCCACACAGATGATAAAAGGAAGCCCTGAAACATACTTAACAAGAGTAACCTGAAAGCATAAAAATAATTCTATCCACTAATGAAGTAAATAAAAAGGAACTTTTAATATTTCACTGCCTCCAGATCATTCTGTTTAAAGTCACGTAAGTTCCTCTGAAGTGAATAGATCAGGCTCTAAAGTCCTCCTGGGCTCTAAAATTCCACAGGGGACAGGTGACACAAAACACTTTCAGTCACAAGACAGGACTAGTTTCATCCTTCTTATCCTGTACTTTGTTACCTGGACTTCTCCTCAGAGCTCGGTTTGTAGGTCCAGCTAGTGATCTGTGCAGCTATATAGTGCTCCCTGACCTTCACAGCTCCCACCACATACTCCTCCGAGTCTGGCCACCATGAACCAAGCAGGAGCAAGAGAAAAAGACGCATGCAGTGGAGTGTCATGGTACAGATGCCTGCTGATGCTGCTCTGGAAGATGAGGCAGAAACTGCTACTTTTATTGCGGCGGCTGCTTCTAACTTCCCCTCAGAAATGAAATAATTGTGATGCAAGAGGGTAACAGCATTTGCTATGCTCAGGTCATTGCTCTTCACCTCCTCCTCCCCTTACTGACAGAGATCCAATAGAGATAAACTATTTAAACTACCTTCCTTCCCCTCCTCCACACCATCTTTTATGAGAGACAAGCACCAACGAGAAGCAGCTTCAGCCCCAGTACAGACTATGGATGGGTCATTGTCTACTGAAGCAGCAGGGTATCAGAGGCACAAAATATTTACTTAGATTACTTACAATTCCAGGATGTTTAACTTGCATAGTTAGGACAAACAGGGGGTATATTTTCTGTCTTTCCAGAAAACGGAAACCCAGTGTACAGTTGGCACTGATGGAAATTTCCAAGGTTAGGTGCTTCATCTCCTAAGAAACCATTTCCACTTAGAAAGCAAAATGCTGAGGTGTGGGGACTACAAGTGGACGCAGAGCTAAACCTTGCCCAAATCTAGTTCAGAATGCCATATACTGCATACGTAGTAGTAAGTCAGTAACCTTTCCAAACATGTTGTCAGCTTCAGTTTAGTTCCTACTACACTCTCAGGTATCTCAGGTAATGGATAACGAACAGGCTTCTCGGTGGCAGCTAAAAGGTCAGCCTTAAGACTTGCCTGTAGCCAGAACCCTTCAAATATAGTCTTGATTATGATCTGTTGACACTTACGTAAAAATAAATGGTAAAGAAAATACCTTTTGATAAGGTAATTACCAATGTCAACTATAACACCAAAAATGTTTCCTCGCTTTTGTCAGTGCTTAGAAATTTGTTGAAACAACAGGAAAACTGTCACATGTGTTTTCCATATGCTGGGATTACCAGAAAAGAAGAAAAATCCCTACCTATCTTTTTTCACAGATGGATCACAAGAACTTTTTCAAGTAACATTTTGCTAATGTTTTAATGAAAATATTACCTAAGCCTCCAAGCCAGAATAATTTCCAGATTCAGACAAAAATAAGAACATTCCCTCAGAATACTTCATAAGAAAACCTGATCAATTATAAGTTTGATACACTGTCCAACAGCAGAGTGGCCTAACTGGCAACTTAGTTCTGTCCAAACAATGTGGTCTTAGAAGAGATCAGAGAAGATGACTGGAAAAAAAAAAAAGGAAGACCACCAATAGCCAAATACTCTAGCAAATTTCAGAATAGTTTGGTCCCTAAACCTGAAAACAATCATTTGAACAGCATAAGACTATGGCCATCATGAAACAGTTTCAAAGCATCAAAATGAACTTAAATTACCTCCCACTGCATCTGCATGGAGTTTATCCCATGAGCTGCTTTGACATTTATTATATATGACAAGGAAAAAACTCTGAATCCAGCAACAACTAAGTTGGACCAGAACATGTGCAGTGATATTGAAGAGAACATCTTAGGTAAACACAGTCCAATAGTATTTCAATACTAACTAATTATTGTTTTGATTAAAGAACTCACCATAATCCTTGGTAAAACACTTCACTAGTTTTTAAGGAAAAAGCTGTATTTGTCTCATTTCTAATTTGGTCCTAATCTCATCTCTTGCTCAAGGTCCATTTCAATGTCGGTGCTTAGGAGTTTAATAGTTGGTGTGAAAACACCTATAACTGAGATTTTATGAAAGAAATCGCTGGGCAGCTGAGCAATTCTTTCCTTCAAGCCAGATTGGAAAAATGATGGGAAGCAGCCAGCGCTGAAGTAACTGACATACTGTGTTAAACCTAAACCATCTTCACTTTTAAGTTATCTCGTCTCATCTTCAGGTCTTCAACATTCATACAGAAGCACACAGAAAATATTACACTTTATTATTTGAGTATTATCTTTACCAAATCAGAATCTTATCCATGTTTGAGTCCAAAGCTCTACCAGTGAGCTTTACAACTGTGTTCCTAAAGCTCCTTCCCATACAGGGATTTGAAGACCTTCTTGTATTCTTATATGTGACTGGCTGAGGAGATGAAAATAAAATGCATTTTAAACAAGTCTTCCTGTAATTCTGTTTGATGAACTGTTTGAATTTGAATTTTCCGTTAGAGGTTTCTAATACTTAATTCTTCCCTCTAATAAAGGCTAAACCATTGCAGGTTAAAATCCAGCACCCACAATACCTGCTTAAAATCCCTTGCTATGGGACTGGGAGTTGGGAATCCTCAAAAATGAAACCAATTAATTACTTTTATCCATTTGGATGAATTTTTGGGTTGTATTTCTCAAATGTCTTAGCCAATGAATCAATGCAGTATCAATTAAACAGCGAATGGAATTGAAAAAGCATTACATCAGTGAAATTACTTTTACAAGGGTGGCTGATAACACTGAGAATTTTAAAGAGGTATATCAAGATAGACCAGATGCATTCTCCATTAAGCCGCATTGACTAGCATGTATTACCCCTTCTTTAACCCTTTAAGAATAAAAAAGTCCAATACTGGCTACTCCCTTATTTTCTCCTTTTCCCTCACCTCTTAGGATCAACGCAAGATTGAGCTGCCTGAAACTGTCAGGAACAGACTGTTTTTTTCCTTCCCCGTTTTCTTTACTTTAAGCTATCACATCACATTGTCTTCTCAAGGTTTTGGCAAGTTTCTCAGTGTTCTGAAAATCATTATTAATAACCCAAAGACCTTGCCCCTTTTCACTTGACCAGTAATTTCTCATGCATGCAATTGTATCCTCTGACGTGACAAAAACCTAATACACACAGTTTTTTAGTTAACAATGGTTGCACACAAGGTATTGCTATTACTCACATGACAAGTGACTATAAGAATACATTCTTCAGGCTGAAGTCTTCCAAGGCAATACAGCTTTATTGCCTATTGATATATACACAGCCACGATCTTAGCTGCTTCTACTTTACCACACTGTATATGCAGCAAACTTCATATTTTATCCTCATTGCTTACCTGTAATTTCCATTTGTTCACCTGCAATGTCAAAACCATGTGTGGAGGAGCACAGATCAAGTCTATTCTGCAGAGATTGTTTCACCAGCACATCAAACAATATTATTCCCCAAACTAAGAAGGACCTTTAGGATGCCCTGATAGTGAAATGCCAAATGAAAAGAAAACACGGAAAGAGAAGCATAAGCACTACTTTTTAAAACTCTAAAATGTTGGCATCTTTTAATTGGGGAAGATTACTGCCCGTTCTGATACCCAGTAATTATGGTCCCAGTCCAAGTTATGCTTCACGTGAATTAAGAGAATATTCACAGTACTGCTCCAAGGATAACCTTTGAAACTAACTGGGACTGCCAGTTTTTAAACAAGAACTTAACTAGACTGAGTCTGAGTGATTAAGAACAGATAACTCTTTAAAAGAGCTGGAAAGTGATTTGCAACTTTCTGCTAATTATAGATTAGGACCCATCATAAATTTGGTTCAGCTTCATCACAAAAACTATCCTACATGCTAGCAGGCGGCTATATCCTGATGGTTGGCATCAGTTTCAACAATTGTATTCTAGTGACTGAGAAGGAGTCACTACAGGAAAGAAAAAGTTGCAAACCCATTAATTAATTGGCTGCTAATAATGTCCTAACATGCGTTTCTCTCAAACACACAAATCAATGCACAATGGTCCAGCAAGCATACTTTGTTTAGGGCAGGGTGAAAGGACTTTCATGGGCAAACAAGGAGTTAATTATTGATCAGCAGTGAACACCTGGTTCTGAATGTAGGTAAAAGACAAGAAAGGGCACTTGCCAAATCCACCAGGCACAACTTGGAACAGAAGCCATCAGACAGATACCTTCACTTCTAGAAGAAGGTGGTAAAGCCAAGAGAGGTTAATCTGTGAAATGGATGGGTTTAGAAGTTTAAAGTAAATGTACTATGTTCAAAACAACATGAGCCAGCAAAAAGAAAAGATGACAGAGAAACTTAGGCTTTATTTAAGACAGTGTATTCAAAAGGAATAGGGATATGCACCTTGCATTTGATGGCAGCTCATACAACAACACATTCTGTATAACTGTTAAAGAAAGGCAGGTCGTGTGACTTTTGGGGCCATAAACACTACAGGGCAGTAGAATGTAGATCAGCATTTCTGACCGCTGTGGTGCTAACAGCTTTAGGAGACACATAATCATGTTGATTTAAACCTAGGTACATTCAGGCTTTAAATCTGTATTTTTATTTAGGAGAAAAGCAAGTGTCCTTAATTAGAACTGGATGTTTCTCCAGATAATAAATTTGCCCAAACCAATCATTTAGCAGGAACAAAATGATTAGCACAGAAATGCTGAAGCCAAAGAACAGTTTCAGAGAAATAGAAATATGAAAATTTTCTAAACATTGCCAAATCTAATTTAATCACTTTAACACAGTTATCTAGGACCACAAGCTGTTGGTCAGAAAATAATTTTAGGGAACAAACAGAGATAACAACGCACTAGCTTCCTCTTCAAAAACTACATTAATAATGTCTGACTCAAAATTTTAGACTGACCCCAGAGACGCTTTTTTTTTCATGCGTGTTTAATTTTTACCAGAAAATTTTCAGTTTTGCTTCTGCTCTTAAACCTTGTTTGTGTTCTCTGTGTTCCAGTTTGTCGTCTTTACTAAGAGATTTCTTTATTTACCCAGGCTCACAGCTGATATGTTAAATCGGACCAGCTGCCCTCATGCTAAGTCAGTCTACCAGCACGTTCAACTTGGCTTGTTTTCTGTTGAGAATAAAAGCAGTAAGAATTGGTGCCCACAACATGTTAGCCGGGTGGTACAGGATTGCTGGTTTGCAACTATGAAGATTTGCACTTTTTTTTATTGTAAATCCTTGTCAGAACCGAAAGTGTGCTATTAAAAAATTACATTAAATTACATACGTCCCTATGGACTTAACAACATCCTGGCAAATTCAAGGCATTCTAGTTCTCTAGAAATAGATCAGGCTGATTGCTAGCAAGCTGGTTAAACAAGTTCCACTTTTCCCACACGTAAAAAAATGTCACCACAAAAGAACAAAGTTTAAATTGCCCTCATTCTTTAATGCTACTTCCACCCTTCACTACTTAGACTTTGATTAGACTTTCAGAAGACTTAAATACAGATGAACACATCCTAGGTATTGCTTGAAAGTTAACGGCTTTGGGGTTTTTCTTCCACATTTATTTTGTACTGGAAGCAAGTCTTCCGTGACTTTTAAAAGTATGTCATGCAAGTTGAGGCCTAGGTACCTTCAGTTTGACAACAGAGCTTGTATTATCGTTATTTTAAATCTCTGCCAGGTTATTCCCTTTGCATCACAATCTATTCTCTGTGCATAACATTGGTTCAGTTTCAGTAGCCAAAATTTTGCTTCTGCATCTTCAACTGCATGTGGCACCTGTAAACTAGAACGTACTCAAAGTCCAACATAAAGAGATAAAGATCTAGAAGGCAAGTAAAGAGCCACAACTGTAAGATGTGCAGAAGGAAAGAGACTCCAACAAAGCAGAAGCTCTCAGAAGCTATTTTGACCTAGAGGCAAAATTCAGTCTATTAATGACAGCGTAGGATTTGGTAGAAGCTACAACTGATGTGACTATGTTTGCACACGTCTATAGCAGCATACACTAGCAATCCCCCCCTCTAACAGGCATTTTTAACACCAGTCCTGAACAGAAGAATTAACACACAACTGCTGCAAGTGTACCTTGGTCAAAGTTTCTTTCTCAGCTGCAGTCACTCTGATACCCAGCCAAGCAGAGCACTAAGCATTGAGTTTTGTGATACTAGATATTTTAGTGTTACAAATACAATAAGACATTAGATATCGTGATGCTGGTGGAAGCCATTGGCAAGTTCTCTTTAGTTCTGCTGCTCCTCTGTTTATCTGCTAGGGTGAGAGGCCTTAGTCAGTTTATACCTTCGAAAAAAAAATAATCATGCCACTAACTTCCATCAACAGCTTGACAAAGAAGAATGTGATATCTTGTTAAGTAAATATACTAATGACCAGTGGAAGACTAATTCTCTTTCCTAAATGGGGAGAACAGACACTTTTTAGGGAAAAGGATGTTTCAAGGATGATTCTGACAGATCAAAGGGAAAAAAGTATATACATCACTGCTGGTTATTTTAAGTCATACTCCCTCTTCGCTCCTCTTCAAATCCCCCTATTTCTTGGGTAGAGGATAGCTACTCCCTTTGTTACCAAAAAAACAAAACAACTTTGAGGTTAGTCTGATAGGGAAAATTCTATGGCATGACTCAGTGGGTGTAGTTTTAACATGTTTCAGCTAGCATTACTCTTAACATATGCAGACATTGCTTAACATATTGTCTGGCAAAGAGGAAGTGAAGATAGATATCAAAAAAGGAAAGCCAATTCAAGTGTAGTACACAGAATTTGATTACGGGTTCCCATGTAAGCAAGACCAGTTGTGCCAGGACAGGGACCAACTTTCCACCCAAAAGTAAATTCAGACCATTGCAGACACCCAGCTTCAGATTACCTTGCAGAGTGCAAGCTGGATGTTTGGGAGTCAAAGATGTTACATCCTGAAAGCTAAACGGAGTTCAAGTGAACTTAGTGTGTATATGTATATATGTATATATATATATATTTACACACAAGCATATATGTGTGATGGTTCTTTCCTCCCATCTCCATTAATGAAAAACTTATGTTTTACAGTACAGAAAGTGGCTGCTAAAGCCTGGGTGCATCTGCAATATCTGAATTCATAAACATCTCGATGTATATTTATCTACCCCCAAAAGGAAACCATGTTATTAGATTAAGTGTAATTGTAGTTGAGGCAGAGAATTAATCAAGACTGAACCTTGCCCTACCATAGCCACCTCCTCCCTTTACTCCTAAGTCGTAATTTTGTCAATAACACTGTTCTTGCCTTTATTACAAGATGAGCAGACTAAATATTAATACTCCTCCTTTGTTTCCTCAAAAATTCCATCTCAGAACACTTAGCTTGCTCAAGAGTAAATCTAAATTAGCTTTCAAAGATTGGTTAGTTACAGCTGTTTCAGTTTAAGATGCAGTCAAACTTTCCTGATAAGATGATCACTTATTTTCTTTCAGCTTTCAAAATCCTGCTCCAGCTAGAAGAAACACGACCATCCATAACCAGGAAAAAAACACATAACTCTCAAGTGAATTTAAAAAGGAGGGGGAAAAAAAGAAAATATCACATTTTCAGGAACCAGTAATGAAGCAGAAAGCATTAGGATTCTACTAGAAAAATATATTTTAGCTTCCAATATAGACAAAAATAGTCTTCTGTTGAAAGTAAATTGAAGGAACTATGGCTAAAAAAATCCCATCTCTTAACTCAATGTCTGTATTGGAATGAAAGTGATTTATTTATATTACACACAAAGATTTTTATTAAAAAGGCTGGTAATGGAACATTTTATTTTAATGCATTAACTTGATAAAAGTTTAGTTACAGAAATTGTGTATAATGTTGTATAAGTCACATGGATAGGTTATTTTAAAAAAGATCTGATAATTAGAGGAGGACATCTCTTATTGCAGTTACATCGTAAAGTGCCTTGTGTAGTCGTATTCTATCGTTGGAATGACCGCCTGTACAAATTTCAAGAAAATAAGAAGGTACCTGAGTTTCTTATTAAGGAAAACATGCAGTTGCTAGTAATCCTGCAAAACAAAACAAAAGTCACATTCTCAGCTCTGCTCAACAGTATTGTTCATTAACAGGAAAAACACAACCTAGCAATTATACAGTTAGGGAAACAAAATTCAGCAGAACTCTAGTAATGACTTCTGAAGGTTGTCCAAACATACAAACTCTTAAGTTAAATCAGGAAACTAGGAGCTACTTTCAATAAATCTTACAAACACCATGCAAACATTTATGATCCTATTTACTTATTTAATATTTGTTATTAACAAATGCCAAGGTGAATTGCACCTAGCAAGGTTAACCCCTAACTACCTTCCTGTAGTTGCAGGGAAAGCAGGTTCCTCCTCAGTGTTTCTGTGGCTCAGAAAGATAAATAGGTTCCTGTTCTGAACCATCCTTTGAAAGAGCCCCTTCCTGTTGATGAGGGAAAGCAGAGGTTAGACTTGCTAAGCTGAAAAGTCTGCCTTTGTAGTGAAGATGGTGTCTTCATTTCCCTTGTATTGCATTCAAATGCCCATTGGGCCTGAATTTGCACTCTGGAGGACACTGGGTAACTAAACAAAAATATCCACCTGGGACCTAGGCAGGCAGCAAACTGAAAAGTTACATTAATGTCTTGAACTGGCAATTAAGTTACCCTGGTGCAGGACATAAGTAAACTATTTTGGCAAGTCAGCCTTACAGACCATTTGTTGGCAAACAAAACACGTGATAATGAGGGAAGAAAGTGCCTGTTAAACCTTCCTTATTTTGTTAAGCCATAGAAAAAAAAGCAATCAAAGTCTTGAAAATAAGCTTTTTCTAACTATTGAGGAGTATAAGACTTGAACTACCTTGCCAGAAATCCTCTGCACAAATTGAGCAATTCAACAGCAAAAGAGAATTTTAATGATTCAGCACCTATAGCTGCTCAGTAACCTTTCCCTTGCTTGCTTTACAGCAACAAAAGTAGTCAGAACACTATTTTGAAAGGACGTACTTGCTTATATGTGACGATTATTTCAGTCAGAAAGCATACCATCAACTACTACAAAGCATAACTAAGATCAGCCATCTCTCATAAATAGAAAATTCTAGATGCGAGGCATTTGATATTGATGTTCACAACCATTTCAGTATTTTCACTCCTCTTTCTGTCAGCTAAACATTCTACCAAGATATTGACCACATGCAGAGTGGAGAAGAATAGGACCTCTACGTTTTTCAGAAGTAAGTCTCAGATCCAAACCTAATACAGAAGCTGTTGTACCAAGACGAGTGATTACACTCTGGTCAGAGTCTACAAACCTCCAGCCTCATCCTCCTACACTGGAATTCCAGTTTTGTATTCACAGCTACCTTCTTCACAACCCTTCAACATCTGAAGCCTGTCCCTTCAATCCTATATATTTGCATCATTGCTCCTGCCACTCTCCCACCCTGCACCTGGTTAACAGTTTGTTCAAAGGAGCTCATCCCAGAACTCTAATAAGTGCTACCACAAGCAGTTGTTTACTGCTTTCACACACAGCTGTGTTAGGAAGCTTGAGGTAAGGGCTCCTTATGCTACAAGAATATACTGTAGTAACAGAAAAGGATACATGTGAACTCCAAGTTCTCCCCCACCTTCTGCAACAGTCTCGATTATTTTCTTCATCACTTCTGCATGCCTGCAAAACAAAACACAAAGTGAAAATAAGAAAAAAGTAACTCCCTCTTCATCCCAGTAAGATCAGGCTTCATGAAAATACAACAGTTTTGGACTGTTAGCTTCAGAAGAAGCAAGACTTCCAGCAGACTTTGAATCTACTATGGAAAAAAGTTAATCATGCTGCCAGTGACTGCAAACACAAGGAAGGAAGTTGTTGCAAAGTTACCAAGACACAATGTAAACAGGAACAGGCAAATCTGGGGAAATACTAAAGGTCAGCATTTGTCATTTGCTGCACTGTTGGTCTTCGCAAATTGCCCAACTCTCACAATGCTGGATTCTATGGATGTCCCTGCAAAACACATGCCATACTGTTTGACAAGGTCAGTTGTTTCTACTAGGAATCTGGCAACTGTGAAAACTTAAGCTTTGGCCTTGCCTGCAACAATGGATTAATTTTTTCTATGAGCACAGAATACAGGTCATCCTACAGCTATAAAATGTCTTGGCAGGATACTACCTCAACTTCATACATCTTAATGACTTCTGTTTTCTAAGGACTAGTTAGATATCTGGAATTCCATAATGGCCACAGTAGTGGTCACTCTTATTGTCACACAGCTGGACGTGAACAGCTTTGCAGGTGCTTCATAAACTTTCAAAAATGTTTCCTGTTTTCAGTTTCCTTTATAAGAAAGTTTTGGGGAATCTATATGAAGAATGTATACAACCCAACTGAAAGAAATACAATAACTTCAGGAGTAATGTTATCTACAAATTTATTAATTTTTTTTACCTCTGAATACAAGCCCCCAGAAATAACTCTTAACTCAAGATGACTAAGTACACTAGGTGCTCACCAATGCTTGTTTCAGCACCTGTTTGTAGTTCACTTGAGCTAAAATAGATCAGACATTTAAAACATGTAGTAAAATTATCTAATTTACTTTTCTGTATATTAACCAGCTCTTGAGGTGGTTCAAGTAGTATAGATAAGTTATTATTCATATTCCAACTCAGAAATACTGCTGTTTCTATTGAAAATAAATTGAGATATACATAGTTAAGACCATACATTAAGTATGAAGAAGGTGATTTTGCAAGTTGATTAAATGACCCTTTACGCTTTCATCAGGTACGTTTGCTTTTCAGCTGAAGACACCCCCCCTCCTGCTTTGTAATCGATCAAAGCTGTCTGTCAAGATATATATTAATTTCACAGTGGAATTCAGCACAGCTAACATTGACATTGTCTAAGTATCAGCTGGAAAGATACACCATCAGAAAGTAAAAATAGAAGTCTATCTGATATATGGGAGGGGAAAAGAAAGCCCAAACCAGAAATGAATCATTCCCTTCCTGCCCCTTGGAGTTCACAGAGTCAAAAGACCTTCCATAGGGCTTTCAGTGCAGTGGACAAGTGCAACGAGTTTCCACAAAAGAGGGTGAAATGCAAGACTTCTCAGGACAGCGCACTTTCAAGGAAAAAATGACCTATGAATTTGACTCAGTGTCTGTAACTGCTCACATCCACTGAAACATTCAGAATCACAACAGTCAGTTAACTTTAAGAACTACAATTCACTGTTCCTTGCAGTTGCCTCTAGTTGCATCCCTGCAGATATTTAGACCACATAAGAATGAGAGTAAAGAAGCCTATCACCATTTATTCAGAAATAGAGAAAAATAAGCCCTTAAAATCAGTGCAAGTAATTCAGATCCAATTGTAAACGTGTTCAGTAGCTAACTAGTTTGATAGTCCCTTTGTAACACCCACATTACAAAGCTATGAATTATTAGACCAGTTTGCAGCAATTGAGGAAGTTGACAGTCCCACAAAAATGCTGACAAGAAGTACCATGTACAGCAGAGCTGCAAGACAAACAGTTTCAACTAACTACTCAAAATAGAAGCAATCCCAAGCAGCTGACGGTGGCACCCGACTGCTGTTTCTTTCCTTTCTCTGACGCATGACACAGGGAGATACACGTCACAAGAAACGGCCAAGCAAGTTCCGGACCATACAAATATCCTATGTTGCATAATTACTGTAACACAGAGGAAAGCAACAGAACTAGCTAAATACTGGAACCTCCTAACTAAACTAAGAACAAAATGACATTTTTTGGTTATTATTTTTCACCTTGCAAGACCAGACTTTTTTAGCTGTCAGTCTGACCAATTTAAGAAAATGGAACAGCTCAACTTGGAGAGTAAGAACATACTTAATATCTCCATTTCAGGTACCTGTTTGTCTCTTTCTTCACAGTCTCAAGATGACCTTTTCAAACCTTCCTAATCTAAAGCAGTTGCCAGTCAATTAGATTTCTTTTTGAGAAGGACTAGACAGTTTCTTCCACATTTAAGACAAATTCACCTCACTGGAATATCAATCATCTCATTAATAGTTAGACTAATTGGAACAAGTTTCATGATGCAAACCATTTCTTCAAGTGTACTTCTTGATTACATAACAAAGGCACTGGAACTTTGCTGGCACCCGATTCAGGAAAAGAAGTGAAAACATACACACAGAGCTCTCATCCATAATGACTCAATCCAAATTCACAGATGAGTAGGAAATTGGATTTTATTCTGCAAAGCTGTTTGCAGAATTAAGCAGATTACTTTGCAGCCACAGGCCAATACAAAACCCACAGGACTACCTAGCCAGTGAGGACTGTCACAGAAAAATATCTGTTCATCTTTGTTTCTTCTGAGAGTGCCTTCCCAGCCTGCATCCATCAACAGGAGTTTCTTCCCAACCAATTTTTAGAAGGGCTTCCAGCAACCACTAAATTAAGCCTTGTCTTCAAGCTTTTTCCCCCTCCTTTTCTTCTATGAATCATCCTACATTCAATCCCACCTGACACTCCTTCAAAAACAGTAGTTGCACAAAAAGCTGCATCTATTTTTTTGTTCAAAACCCTGCAGAGAGCAAAAAATAACACATTCCAAGTCACTAAACAGGATGACATATTAAGATGATTTTATTCATATAAGGTACAAGAACACCTTATTGGATCCAACCAAAGATCCTTTTGGTATCTTGTCCTGCTTATTGTCGTATACTACGTGCTGAAGAAAGAGGCCAGAGGAAGCACCCGTGCTACCTGTTTCTAGCAGCATGCAATCTAGGGACTTCCTAGTTCTGAAGCATTCTAATAACTTCCCTTCTAGGAACTTATGACAAATCCTTCTTTCATTAACATCAAATTGCTTGTATGCTGAGTTAAATCCTTTATCTGGCTTTGAACATGCCAGCAGCAAGGAGCATTCAATGTCACCGGTTTTACTATTGTGAAAAAGTGAATACCTATTACTTCACCTTTTGTGGCATTCATAACAAAGATAACCGAAATAAGAACTCCCTCCTCAGCTGCCTTTTCCAAAGCATTGCTCCCAGGTTATCCATACTTTCTTATGGGAAATTGCTACGTAGCCTCAGTTATCCTGGACAAGTCCTCTGTGTCTGTATCATTTTAGTCTTCCTTTATTTCATAGGCTACAGAACAGATGACCAGAGCTGTACTGAAGTATTCGACATCTGGGTGGTTCCACAGATTATTAGAGGCTGTGTACTGTTTTCTGTTCTATTTTTTATTCTTTTCCTAACAGTTTTCTAAGTTCCACTCCATGTTCTACTCTTGAGTATCGAGACTGATGATTTCAAAGTTCTGGGTAGACTTAAACCTGAGGTCTTAAAGAGCACCAATAAATTTCATAGTAGCACAATGGCTTCTCTGCTCAATATTGTCCAGATACGAGCCTGACTGCTTAGTGAAAGCAAAGACTGTTGTAAAGTTGTAGTTAAAAAACCATGAATTGGAAGAAACACAAGACAAAGATTTACAGAGCCCATCAATATAAATCCTCATACCAAGATCAAAAGTAATCATAAACTACCTGCTGCAAAGCTACTTTGCTCTCGCTTATGAATGGCATACCCCTCCTAAGATCAAGCTTATGAATAAATAATTCCTAAACCAGAAACAAGAATGCTTTGAGTCTACAAAAACTGCTACAAGCTTGTCAACAACAAACAGATTATCTGACAATAATAGACAGGGCAATTTGTGTCTTGTCTTTTTTTAAAAAAAACCAACTCCAATATATGCAAGGCTACAAAGGGCATCTCTTTAAAATGCAATAAAAGCCCAAACTCCTATCTCTAAGATTTTCATATTATCACAAAGCTGAGGAGTTGCAGTGACAAAGATATTAGCTCTGTGACACTAAGACACCTGCAAGGATGTTAGGGCTTATATCTAAGACTAAAGACACTTTTCAAAGACCTAAAAAAAAAATCTGTGCAGCTAGTTAAACAATAGAGTCCCTATGTCTTAGGTGAGAAACGTAGAAAATACAACAGAAAAGACCCCAAAACCAAAAGTGTGTTTCACACTTGTGTGAAACAAATATTTCAGTAGGTCTATTTATCAGTGTAAAATTTCAACAACTTCTGGGGGAGCAAGAGGTAGTCATCAGAAAATAAGAAAGTTATTTCATGTTCAAATACCTTTCTTCTGCTCCTGAAGTACACATTATACTTCTACTCTCAAAAAAAACAAAACAAAAAAAAACCCAAACACCAAACAGCAACTGACAGTATAGAACTTCCTTCTGCAGAGTCCTAGTAGTCTGCCATCTTCTGGAGTCCGTAGGAAAGTGAAAAGCAGGGTAAGCAGAGGGAAGATGGGTCTAACTGCAGAATACATTTGCAGCAATAAGTATCGGAATTACTTCATAAGATTGCCAATATCTCCTTTTCTTACTGTATCAGAAGCCAACAGACCACATTGGTAGCCAGCTGTAGAAATATGTCCAGAAAATAGATTGGTTCAGTGCCTCGTGTCTGCATGCTGTAGCAGACTAGAAACACAGGCTTACCTGCATGGATGAACTGAGCACATGGGAGGCGGAGGAAGATGAGGATGGTTTTCAATGGTCACTGTTTTCTTGACATGATCTTGACTAATATCTTCATACATATGCTCTACTGTTAAAGGCTGCCGTTGCTATATGGGAGAAAGGAACACAAGAGGAAAAGTATTATTATTAAAGAATATTTTGCTCCTCAGCAATTCTAACATCATTAATAGATGAAACACCATAAAGTCTAAGCATCTAACACATGATGGTCCTGAAGGCACACTGAAAGAAAAGGGTGTGTGTTAAAACCCATATGGGGTAGAAATAGTACAGCACAATTTTTGCTTTTACTATACCAAGTGAATGTTAAAATCCATACATCTGAGCACCATCTAGGTTTCCACATTTGAGCTGTAAGCCCTAACCAAATTTAATTCAAGAAACAAGCCCTTAAAGGGAAGAGTGATTTATCTAACCCTCTCCCTCTGAAGATCATGAAAACACACACCTACTTACATGACTTAGCTTACAGGGGTTACTACTAGCTCTATAAAGCTGACAAACTCTAATGACAGAGCAAGATTTCTTCTTTCCAAATGTGCTCAGTTACCAAGTACAATTTTCACTGAAATTGTTCCTACTTTCTGCACATACTTTAAGACCTGTCTGCAATCCTGTATAATGGTTTTCTCAATAGTTTTTCCTTTACATTTCTACTGTGAATAAGCAACAAAATCATCTTGCTATTTGACTGTGAGTCTCATTTCACAGAAGCTGAGAAAAAAATATAACACAGCCATACCTCATCATATCCAAATAACCAAAGCCTTGGAGTCTGGTAATATTTGTCATACGTGATATAGAGGTCATAAGTTCTAGTCTGTAGAATAGCATCTTCCCCTCCAACATCAGTTTTAGCTTTGTTAGCTTCTACAATTTGTCTGGTATCAAGTGTTGCCTGGTTTGAGGTAAAAATGACAGTATTAGTATAGCTTTATTTGGGTTCCCTCTTTCTCTGTTCTAAGTAGTTATGTAAAACTAAATTGACATTCTCAAGTGAGCATTAAGAAAAAAACCACACAGGCTTTGGGGGATTGTTTTTATCTTTATATTAGGAATATCAGTTTCTCTCCCACCAAGTGTTCTCTGGTTTTAATTTTGGTGGGGGATTTTTTAAAAAAGGTTTGATTCCATGCAACTATATTACCACATCCCCCTCTCTTCTTTCATCAATAACTTTTGAACTCAAAAACCAATTTCAATGAAATTCAGAAGGCAGAGGTCTCAGTTTACAAAGATTTCAGCAGAGTACCACAAATAACAATGCCCATCACTTTCTCACATGACAGTCTGGTGCATCAGTGTAATCTGTAAGCCAGTATAAGCCACTCATCCTCCACATGAAAGCCCCAGGAACAACCACTCTATTTTATTCCTCTTCTGAATACAGCACCATGTGCAAGCAAAGCGAAAAGGATCAGCACAAAAGGCAAAATTACTGTGATTAAAACCTTTCAGGACCTAAGGTTACTGCAGTAGGTTAGCAGGAAATAAATCCATAGGAAACTAGGTTCAGGAATCCAACAGTTCATAACAAGCTTGCTAAGTCATTATTTTTACTTCACTTGTGCCAATATTAGTGATAAATATTGTAACAGACAAGAGAGAACTGTTCACTCACATCATCTGTCTCCAACAGCCCACTTTCTTCATATTCTGAAAAGAAGATCCATAAAATTCTGTGTTCAGCAGGTAGTTAGTCAGTGTATTTCTCATTCATAAACAACTCCTTTAAAACAAACTACATGTACATATAGATGTTTTATTCAGGCAGATTGAGAAATCTCCAAAGTAGACTATATCTTTTTTTTAATATAAGCTTGAGCAAGACTAAAGCAAGCACACAAGTCAGAGATCCTTAAGTGGTTTTAAGTAGGCAGTTTGCGTTTAAGTGTAGGTATAAAGCAGGAAGGAAGCTGTGTAAATCTTTTAACTTTTGCTTGCTTGGATCCATTCTGCTGTTCTAACTTCCCAGTCACTAACATTCATGCAAATTTCAGCACACAAGTGCGAGTAAAGGTGTATCACTAACACTAGGAAAACATAACGAGCATTTACATGCTGAATTTTTCAGCATACACTCCACAAAAAGAAACAGAAGCATTTTCCTAAAGCCTACTGCTTTAATCAAAGGCCTGAAATAAAACACATCCCACACAATTTAAGAAATACCTTCCATGTCTGCAGCTTCTCCTTCATCTTCCTCATCATCTTCACAAGATACTGAACATTCTGGTATTTTTATATTATCCTTAAGAAGTTAAATTGAAAACACTGCTTTAAAGACTGCTCCATGTAGACAGCCTAACAGACCCATCAAATTTAAGGTAAAAGTCCAGTCAACAGATAGTGAAACAGAAAAATAATTTATGCAATATTAAAGAAGTCCATATTGATATCAAATTACTGGATCTGTGTTCCAAAAAATGAAGTACTGTACAACAAGCAAACTTCTCTATGCACGATGTATTAGAAGTGAAGTCCAATTCATAACACACAACAGCATTTAAGAATCACAGTAACATTCTGCAAGCATTGTGTTTCATAGAAATAGTGATCACTTTTAGGATTCCTTAGTATTTCTTCCACCCTTGTATTACTGATTTGTAAAAAAGCAGTAATTTTGCTATTCAGCAATTTCACTTGAAATATATGTACTTCACAGTTCCTCATTTCAATAGCATTTTGAGTTATTTGCTATTGTTTGGTAGCTGTGGCAGCCCATTCTTTTTCCGCCTAATATTTAGAATCCAAAGCTTTGAGCTTGGATGGTTTAATAAACTCTCAGAGCACACACAGAACTGCACTTTAGCTGTCAAAAGCATTTTATGTCTCCATAACTTCCTCCACATTTCTTAAACATGCTAACTAATAATCCCCATTTCAAGTACTTCCAACTTTCAGATTTGGCCACTACTGAAGAATGATTTTTGGAAACGTGCAGAAACTGATGACTTTGGAATATGTATATATTTTAACAGTTTTGGTACTTGAGTGCAAAAACCTGTCAAACAAGACCAAATGTATTAATTCTCTGCTTGCAGCAGGTAAAGATTACAAAGAACTTTACATAACCTTTCCATGTGTAACTGCATGTAATTTTTCCATTTAAAAATGTCTTTATACTGGATCTCCAAACATTAGTTTCTTTAGACACAAGTGTGCAATCCCACTGTAAATAGAACTTAATTTTCAGCTCGTAGAAGCATGTTGCACAAGAGCACACCGGCTAAAGACATGCTAAAAAGAACTGTCTAATAGAAACACAACGTAATAAGGAGATGCACATGCTTAGACTAGTATCACGGGCTCTGAAGGTAAACGTCTATCTGAAACACATGCAGCGACAAAGTGTATTTTAACCTTTCACAGGCAGATAAGACTTGCATTACCTTTACAAACTGTAATTAAGCAAGAGGAAAATTCAGAAACAAGTACCTTACAGTCTAGTGTGATCTCCTTAATTGCTTCTGTTGCACCCACTATACCTATTAATAAAACAAGAAGTTTGCATTAAAAAAGCTTCTTTGTTAAAAGAATACTACAGAAAGAGGTTTCAGAGATTTCAGAAAGCAGCATATGATGTTTCCAAGTTACATCTCACAAGAATTTTGATATTGGAATGGTTGTTTATCTGGTATTGACAGCATGTTTGATGCAGGACATCCAAAAACAGACCATACCAGTAACATGGAAGACAACAGCACTGCTCCCACGTGTCATACAATTTTTTTTGATGGACTACCATAAAGTATTTCAAGGAATTTTTGCATAAAAGTGGCTTCAGGATAAGCATTCATGTCACAATAATGGAACTCGAATTCATGAGAAGGGGAGGCATTTATAAATATTCCTGAGTATATTGAAAGCAAGGTGTTCATGACAAGCCATAATGTAGCAAAGCACTCAATGCTTTTAGCTGAGAGGAAGTGTGAGTAAAAAAAACCATCCCAAATCACAGTATCATCTCTTGAGTTCCTCCCCATAAGCTTTTTGGTTTTACTGCAGCTCTCACCCAGTACTCTTTGTGATATGTGACAAGGTTCTGCTTTGAGACAGTACATCTAATTAACTCTTCAATAGAAAATACGTTACATCATTATGCAGAACGAACCTGGAATCAAGTAACTGCTGATCAAAAGTATCTGTTCAAAGAAAACAAATGCCACCAAATGCAGTCTGAAGCAAGGTTTTGAATACCTGCATTGTGGAAAGTGTCTACCCATCCCCCATCTCCATCATCTTCTTCTATAATTGCTTCCTGCTCATCTGAGTACTCCATCTGCTTACACCTTTTGTAGCATGGCACTGCAAAAAAATTGCAAACCAAAATGAATGCAATCATTCCTACACAAAGCCAGACTGGAGCAAGAAATTATCTTTACAAGGCTTTCTGAAATGTTTTAGCCTTCCATCTATCCTCATTTAAGGAACCCTAAAGCTAAATTTCAAATGCATGACCTTAAAAATACATATTGATGTGCTGTACAAAATATTTTATTTCAAGTACAGAACTACACTTGCAGTGGCCTTAAAAGTTCATTCTTCTGTTGCCCATTACAGTACTTTCATCCAAAATCATATTATAAAAGAATTAATTTCTCATGTCCCAGACTGTCTATCCATTCGGTAAGAACTGGAGACATCCTATTAATTTTCTTCACAATCTTGAACAACTTTTCGTATAAGTACAACTTCTCCTGGATTAGCATCAGTTTACTGAATCGATTCTGCAAAAAGTTTGCACCATCTATTTATGTATTAGGCATGTTTAACTACAAACTAAATTAACATCTAGAAGTTTAGAAGAGGTTAGAATTAACATGTTCTTTAGAGTGACTTCAGTCATATGCATTACAGAGCCTTTCAAGAAGAGATTTAAACAGGGTTTTCTTAAAACAGTCAAAGAAAGAAAGCATATCTGATTAAGGCAAGGCAGATATTTTCCAATAACATAAACAAGAGCTACATAAAAATTGCTCCTTTTCCCCTCGTGTGGAGGAAACAAGCACTGCACAAAGCACAAATTTGTAAATTGCTCTTAGACCTTTCAGAAAGGGAGAAGGGCTGGGCAGGGAAGTCACGATGAAGAGAAATCCTCCAAACACTTATAAAATCCTCAAGGATGACTCCTGACCTCACTCACAGCCCACAACTTTTACTTAGGTGGCAGGCCAATGTGTCACCATCAGCAGGAAACACATTATTTTGAAATGTGATTGAGAAGAGTCAGTCATGTGGGCTTCTGGGAAGTAGTGGGGGACAGAGAAACAAACTAGACCATTTGGCCATCCAGCCACCAAGACCAAGTCTGCCCAACACTGCTATAAGCATTTTTCCATCGTAGTGCATTGCAAGAGTCCAAAAGCAAGAAAGTGAAATCAAAGCATAAAATACAACCAGTGCAGGTAAAAATCTCCTCAGGGTGTTCTAAGTACTTAAGGTCTATCCAATAGCATTGACAAATTTTCATATAAGATCTCTTACGAAAGTTATTTCCCTATGGTTGTGCCAAGATGTACACTTTCTTACCTATTAAAAGAGCAGTCACCACAAACAGCATACATGCACAACTGTGAACCTGATCAGTTTCCTTTAAAACTGTTGTATATTATAGTTATTGAAAGGAATGGTGACATTACTTACACATCTCAACTAGAAGTACCAGGGTCACCATTGAAAGACATTTTGGGAATCCTTCAATAGCCCAAGTTTTCCAAAAGCAGAAGGAAAATAAACATATTCTTGTTTTAAACACTGAATATGAGCTGAAGGACTGGAGAAAGGAAAGGCAAAAAAGGAGGTTTATAATGCTTAAGCTTCATTTCTACTTCAGCAAGCTAAGCTGAATAACCAGTAATAACCCTACTAACCACTGGTCCAAGGAAAAGATTTTTGATGTGCAGGAAAAACATTTTTTTTAATACTGCAAAGCCAAAACACCTGAAGTGCAACATATTTGCTTCTCCCGTCAAAGCAGACAATGAGTAGAGTTAATAGCACAGTCAACTATATCAAACCTAAGAACACTTACATTTAAACTTCAGCCTTACCATTTTTAGTTACCAAAAACTGTTTGTCTGTTGGGAGATAAGCCTTGACTTTTAGTTCTTCTCCTGAAGCCCTGTAAAATGGAATGCATCATAAAAGGCTGAGAATTTGATGATCTGCAAACAAAAGAACCCTTGTATTTTCTATTTAAATCAGGTACACTTTATGTTTTTGACCTACTCTCGGAATCTGTGTCTTACAACTTTACTTTTGCTTACAGAAAGACTTTGAATAGGTACAGAGTCAAAAAGGTTGGCCACTCCTAACTATCTTGGGCAAAAATTATCTTCTGCTTCAAGAACTACTTTCACTTTGAGATGGCAAAGCAAAGATGGGTTGACAGAACAATCTGGTCTATGTGAAATCTTCTAGGATTGACAACAACACAGTCCCAAATGTTTCTAGAAAGCAACTCCAGAAAAAGCAAGAAATAGACCTCTAGAAATGTAAAATCTGCCCATAGTCAGCAGAGATCAAGCTCAAGATCACGTTGCTCAAGCACTTGCTTGGTTTTAGGTTTGGAATGTGTCTAACTGCTAGCACACAGGCCAGACTGAGTACCTTGTTTTCTCTGAAGGAGCCAGTAAAAAGGTAAGAAATAATGATTCAAGCATAATAATTCCTCCTTCAGCTCTTCATGGCCCAGTATAGAGCCAACCGCACTGAAACTACCTGTTATCGGCACTGATTAGTTTCATAATGCTAGACACCAGTAAAACACAAGGGAGCATGTTATTTGCAGTCTTATTGTACATGAAAGAGAAGGGATTTCTGAGGGCAAGCACTGCACAAAGTGATCTGATATGGGTCAACATGAACAAATGTAATTAATAAATGGTTTTCTAAAATATATTAATATATATATTATATAACTAATTCTTAACAATCCCAGCTGGCTTGTGCTTTTTCAATTACCAATACTAAGACAAGGTCAGGGAGACAAACTGCAGCTACATACTGTAAACATCCATAGTATGTACCAGCTTATTTCCTCTACAGCTTTAGGAGAGCAACAAAATAAACCCAAAACATATCCTCACCTCAACTACTGCTACACAGAACAATGAGCAAGTCCTGCCTGACTTAAAGATATCTTCATCATAAAAACAGCAGAAGTTCTACTGCAGGAGTCCATGTACTATTCTGAAATGAGACAACTATATAGTTGCAACTGATAGAAACATATCAAAAAACACATAGGGATGCTAGCATTCGATAATTCTTTTTATTTTTACTTACCATTGCCAAGTAGGGCAGTGGTGAACTAAGTGATCTCCAGCTGCAACAAACTGTTAAGGCAGGAGAAAAAAATAAAGCCCTGTTAAACACAGCATAAGAAAACAATCTCAAACTTCTCTTACTAATAATATTTCAGTTGTGCATTGCCTTGCTAGATTAGCTATTTAACTAATAACGGTTTATATTTGATGCTTTCTTTTAACTCCAGATCTCAGCTAACCATGAAAGTTCAAAGACTAAATCAACCCATCAACTTTGCTTGAAGGAAATGCATGCTTAAACACAATGGCAAATTCAGATAAAGTTTCAAAACCTGTGATATTACCTACCAGCCTTGTAAGAAGCAAAAAACCTTCCTGACCCAGTAACATTGTTTACTTTGCGATGAAGAACTATTTTTATTTGCCACTCTTCAAACTTCTAGAAAAACAAAGAGCTTAATGTAAAATAAGATACTTAGTTCTCTTTTGGAATTCAAAATAATTTTGCAGCAAGAGAAAAGGGATACTGACATCAACTCAATGAAACAATAAAAGAATTGCAACAGATGAATAAATAGTACACATTTTAAGTAGTGGCCATCACCATGATAGTTCACCACTGATGTTAACTAAATACAGATAACCAAGTACTTAGTGCATTAAAAAAAAAAAACTTGCTCATTAAAACAACTTTGTTCTGAGAAAACAGCTGTTAAAAATCTTCTCCATACTACTTCTTAGTATCAGAGATAAAGGCTTTTAAAAAAATTACACCATTATTTCAAAGTAATATTGGAAATCTCATGCTATATTCGTGTGCGAATTCAAAATTTACCCAGCAAAGTCTAACCCACTGGGTTTACTTTTGTCCACAGAAACCTAGGCAGCTTGCATTTAAGTGATTTGTGTGGTCTGTGCACCAACTGCTATTGAAAATGAGGCACACGCCTACTGCTGCAGTTGCTTTCTTGTCTTAAAATGTCCATCTATGACAACATACTCTCGAGTTGACCAGAAGCTGTAGTAAAGGGACACAACAGGACTGCAGTGTGTCTGCCATTTCCTTGCCATATCCTGCAAAGTGAGGCATATCAGCATATTGGAAAATGCCGCAACATGCACTGCATGTTGATAAACAGATTTAATCTCCGCGAAAGTGCTTTCTTTCACCCATTTTCCAATAAAATTCTCCAAGAAAAATGAAATCTTTACTTTAAAAAAAAGCAATCCCTTCCAAAATACATTAAATTTTTAAAGCTCATTAGCCTTGACTCTATAACGAATAACACATGAAACTCCAGAATTGCAGAAAATTCTCTGTTCAAGGATCTGAAACACTGCATAGTGGAAGTTAAAAAATATTACTAAAGATGCAAAAAAAAAATTAAAGGGTTCTTTGTGAGTCTAACAGATGCAAAACCCTAAAACAATACTTGAAATTTCATTTGTTTTTTCTTCAGCTTAGGTAGCAAAATTTTCTAGCTGGATTCACCTTCTATTTCTCAGACACTAATGCTTATCAAGTATGTGAATCAACATTGCAAGAGTGGCAAGAGATCAACTTCAGGACAAAATTGTATTTCTATTTCTGGCAAGAAGGATTTTTAAGATTTGCCTGTACTTAACTTGTAAAATTAAAATAGGTGTTATCTCTTCAAGGTATTAACAAGTAAGAACTCATGACAGGCAAGCATTTGTTGAAATTAAATCAAATACAGAGATATATGGAAAAGAGGGAGTAAGTGTTGAGTTTGATTAATGAGTCATCTTTAGCTTTATCACCGATTTATTCATCTCCAGATGAATCCCCACAAAGTCTATAAAATAGTCAGTGTCTCAAACTAAGATACAGTTATATAGAGATTTATAACCCAATAAATCCAAACTCATACAGAGATAACATCCTAGCATCATTACAGATTACTTCAATTCTTCTTTAGTAATCATTATTACATAAAGATCAAAATCATAAGGGAAAAACAAAGACTGTCAAAGGGAAAGTCATCAGATTCAGTCTCATCTAAATTTAACAAAATATTAATTTTGTTGTATAACTGCTTCCCTGGGCTACTGCTTTGAAGGATCCAACTTATTCATCCCATTGGTATCTAAGTTTATGTAGAGAACACACACTATTCATATTCTCTTACTAGTGTTGAAATGCTGCAAACTGTTTAATATAACATAGTGTGGTTCCTGTTTCATTCTATATAGAGTACCTTCTCTTCCAGTATTACTGCAAAGTTTTCTCCCATAGATCAATCAAGGTTTGAGCATTTGTAGAACATGTCTAGAATGTCTCAGTAAACAGTTGTGTTTTACATTTGATAGATTATAAATACACCATTATGTAACATATAAGCATTTACACACACACACACACACATTATGGTTATCAGAATACTGAAAAATCATGTTGCTAAGCCTGTTTTTCTAAGCAGTAATCTTCTGGATCACAGAAAGCACAAGTGCTTGCTTGCCATGCAATGTAGTAGAAAAATGCTAGGTACAAACACCAGGAAAAATAATACTGTCCACATTATCTACCTACATCAATCAATCTGTTCCATCTTTTTCCAACTCATATTCACATTTCTGCATTCTGTACCATTTTTCTTTCATTCTACTTAACAGTCTTAACACTGTTTTCTTATACCTCTGTAAAGACAATGTATTTTCAGAACAGCAGAATTTCAATATGGGGAAAAAAGCAGAACAGGGAAGTCAAAGTAGCACTGCACAATCAGTGTTTTTGCCATTCTAGAATAGAACCCTGTTTGTTTCTCTTCAGCAAACTGCTTAAAAAACTGTAACTGATTGGCAGCAATCCAAAATAAAACCAGCCTGGAGAAGCCTATAGAGAAACGGGGTGGAGAAAAAAAAATAATTGTCGGATACTTGGTGTGGACAAACATGCAATTTAACCAGAGCCTTGGAAGTAACCACAAGTGAGGTAAGTAGGGCCTTTCTCCAAGACACAAGCTCCCATTTCAGGTGCTTACAGGAAAGACTATTGAAATATAGTCCTGCTTTAGTCCTGAACTCCCATAAAAATATGTTATTCACTCAACATGAGCTTCCCCACAAGCTTTTTTTGACTCAGTACAGAAAAAAAGCATCCCACGTTCAGATGTCAAGCACCATAAGGTATTTTGCTGTTGACCTACTTCATCCGTAGAGTAAAAAGGCCATTTAAAGCTTCCACTTTGTCAAAACACAATAAGTAGTTGGCAAAGACTCAAAATGCTTCAAATGAACACATTAGTCTTGAGTAAAATTTATCATTTAAGCTAATTTTATATATTTATGTACACACACATGTGTTTCTAAATACTTACTTCTTCAGGCGTAATTACTCCAGTTTCTTTAAACTTGGATTCCTGTAATAAAAAAATGTTCAGAAATGTTGAGCTTTGCTGACAAATCCAAATACCTCACTTTGGATGGTAAAGACGAGCATCTGCTCTGCCTTTATCTTTGAAATCGCTCTGTCCACAGAGATTTGTGAATCAGCTTGGAGGCAACCTCTGTCAAGGCTGACACACAGCTTATTTCCACATCCTATAATGCAAGGTCCAACAAAATTACTTGTGGTGGAATATGATCTTATTAAAGGAGAACACATATTAAATACTTTTTTTTTTTACTATAGCAAATTAAATCAATAATGAAGAAAAGATCCCCGGCACTCAGGATTATGTTTGCCACTAAGAGACAAAAGAACAGTTGGAACTGACGATTCTCAGAGTCAGGACTTCAGTACTGAGCAGCACTGCAATGCATCAACATCTGCAGTTCAGAAAGGTCATGAAAGGAACCACCCAAACGACTCTGCTCTGTGGTAGGAAAAGCTATTTAGAAAGACTTAGTTAATTAACCTTTTTTTTTTTTTGTACCCATTTCTATGCCTTCATTATGCATCCCATGGAAATGGGTTTGATTTTCTCATATTGACACTTTTTTCTTTTTATCAAGGAGAGGCTAGATGGCAAAGCAGCACTGTGATTTAGTTCTGTATGGAGAAATTAAGTACTTTTGCATTAAAGATGACACTCATGAAGTTTAAAGATGCAACAATTTTAGCATATCGAAATCTAAAGTGTATTTGGTTCAAACTTCTATATCTGTTTGTTGTTTTATTTTTTTCTCCAAAAAAGTCTTAAAACACAAAACAAACCTACAGTTCCCTGACATTGGCACTATCTAAGAATGACTTTTGAAGAATGTCATTTCATACCTGGCACAGCTCAGTTCTCAAGCTTTTGCATCATCAATTACCAATGACTTCTTGTCCTTAAGAACTCATATTTTTTTCTATCAAGACTAAAAGCAGCATCTGAAAAGTACTGGATTTTTGGCTACAGCTTCACCCTATTCAATATCTTTCATGCAACATTCAATTTTGTACTCAATGTAATATAATATTCATACCATATTATTACTTCATACAGCATTCAAAATGTTCCATACACTACCAACTATTTCCTTTTCTCACCCATTTCTAAAGAAGAGACATTTAACAATAAGGTTAAGGTAAGCAAAACAGAAGCTGTACAAACACCATAACATTATTATGTGCCAGTTAACAAAAATAAAAGGAACTAAAACAACCCTAATATAGTTGCAAATCTGTTTAGATAGCTGCAAACCTGACAATTATCTGTAACACATATGAAATAACCCAGTGGAGAAAACTTACTGTTTTACCTCAAAATTAATTATAAGCAGTAGAAAACATGCACAAACCTGTGTTTTTGGAATTACATCAAGAAACTAGGCAAAAATATCTATTCTCTGCTCCCTGAGGGTAAGTAGTTCACTTTTCCACCTCTCTAAATTCTGTGGAATGTAAGCGAGTGAGGGACACATGTCTAGTGTCTCTCTGAGGTTACTAAGTTGGAGAACTTGTTTCAAACCCTTGTGTAAAGGTAACACGTACCATTTTAACCTCCCATTTGTGGGAGGTTCTGCTCCTGCCTGCACCCAGTAGTACATCTGGGTGCAAGAATTTCTCCACTATTGCACTAGCTTTGCAACAGCAACTGTACTTTAGTAAACAAGTCGCTTCACTTTTCCACGTCATGACTTCACTATAGCCTATATATGTCGCATTGGTGTGCAACTGTAGGAAGATCCACTACCCAGGCAAGAGCACGTTACAGCGACAAGTTCAAATAATAATGGTGTATCAGTCTCCTGCTAAAAGATTTAAGCGGCAGGGCATACAAGGCATAGAGGAAGTCACACCATAAAACCAGAGGCTGAGAGGCTGCTGTTACAAACAATTACAGCAGAAGGAATTTTTTTAAAGACCTAGAAAAAGACATGCAGTGATAGGATGTGGGAGAATGGCTTTGAATTGGGACCTACAGGAAAGCTGTAACAGCTTGTGGAGACAGGATGAGGAGGGAATGGGTATAAACTGGAGGAGGGAAGATTTACACTAGGCATTAGGAAGAAATTCTTAACCATGACAGTGGTGAGACACCGGCACAGGTTGCCCAGGGAAGCTGCGGCTGCCTCATCCCTGGGGGTGTTCAAGGCCAGGTTGGATGGGCCTTTGGCCTCCTTATCTATCGGGAGGTGTCCCTGCCCGTAGCAGGGAGGTTGGAATTAGATGGGCTTTAAAGTCCCCTCCAACCCAAACCATTCTAAGATCCTGTTCTATGAAAAACATGAAAATCGTTCATTAAAGAACTGTTGACAAGGTAAAGCTAAGCATCCACACACAAAGTTGGGGTTTGCATCAAAAAGTATTTGTAAACAGGAGGCCGAAGAGGGGATGCAGCTTAAAACCGCATAAAACCATTTACAGTAAATATCTAGCTAAAGAACCACTGACAGACCTACCTCTCATCTTTACAAGCAGGGTGTCATAACTCACTCTCAAGTGCCCAACAGCCCATTTCGCCTGTTCGGAGACACTTGTGCTAACACAGCAACGCCAACACAGGGATAAGCTACGCTATAGAACTTCATAATGGGAAACTGAGAGGAGACCTCATTACTCTCTCCAACTCCCTGAAGGGAGGTTGTTGAGAGGAGGGAGCTGGCCTCTTCTCCCAAGTGACAGGGGACAGGACAAGAGGGAATGGGTTCAAGCTCCGCCAGGGGAGATTTAGGCTGGAGATTAGGAGGAAGTTTTTCACACAGAGGGTCATTGGGCATTGGAATAGGCTGCCCAGGGAGGTGGTTGAGTCACCTTCCCTGGAGGTGTTTAAGGCACAGGTGGATGAGGTCTTGAGGGACTTGTTTTAGTATTTGATAGGAATGGTTGGACTTGATGATCCGATGGGTCTCTTCCAACCTGGTTGTTCTATGATTCTATGATTCTATGGTTCTATATGAGTTGATGCAGTGTAGGGAAGGAGAATGAGCAGAAAAGCTCTATATCAATTCCAGCCCATAGATGAGTATTATTAAAGGTCAAAGCTGTTTTGCGCTCAATCCTTGTATAGTGGCTGCAGTTCACTTTGGCTGCACACTGAGCTCTGACATGGGCTAAGAGTGAGCCAAACTGGTATTTCAGCGTTTCAGACTAGCTGCAAACCTGGCTGCAAATACTGGGGCATGACTCCCACCCACTCACACACAAAACAACTCTTTCCTTCTCAAGCAGGGGTTTATCAGAGCAGCCCCCTGCTCTGTGCATTACACAGCATGCGATATCTGCTCATGGTGCGGCAACGTCTAACCTAAAGGACCACCACGCATGGCTCAGAGGGGCCAGAGAATGCTGGCATGGATGCCAGCAGTCAAGGCAAGGCGAGCAGGAGGGACGCCAGGCTACGTGCCAAGAGCTGCGTACTCCACACAGGGCAAAAGCGATTCAGCTCAAACATCCCTCCTGCGCTTCTCACCAGGCAGGGACAGGGCACGACCCTGCCTCCCGTGCTTTTCATCCTTTCTAATGATGCTGGAAAACATTTTCCACATCTGCCATTAGACTGAAAGGAGACCCTGCTCCTGTTGAAGCTGATTTCCCTTCTGCTCCGTTACAGTTAAAACTATAACCTGCTGCCTGCTGGCCACGCACATTTCGAGGAGGTGAGGAGGGGGGTTACAAACGGTGTAGAGCTTTTTCTTTTTTTGATACATCCTTCCTTCCTCTCTTCGCAATCAATTAGCGGCCAAAGGCTTCCGAAAAGCTCTTTCCTCCCTAACCTTTCACAGCCTGTTGTGATAATTACTCTGGAGAGCTCAACCTGGACCTTTGTGTGGGGTTCCTTACCTTCTCAGGGCAGCGGAAGGTGACCTTCATCAATCCCTCCTCTTCCTTTCCTACCCCTGCAGCTCAGACGGTCTCAGGGAGGAGGGATTGATGCTGCCTCACTCCCAGCAGATAGTGTTTCTCTCCGGTGTCATTTTTAAAATCAAAAGCCAGAGGGTGGTTCTAGAGATAACATGCACCCTGGGAGGTGGAGGGGGGCTGCCCTTAAAAATAATTATTATAATTACGCATACCTTGAATCAAGACATCAAGAGATGGAGGGAAAGGGGGCTTTCTGGTTTTAATTTGTAATTTCTTTCTCCATCTCTCACGAGGCAAGCTGCTTTCCAGAAACCAAGCCCCAAAACACAGCTTACAACCCAAGCAACTTATTTTGCCAGCAATAGCAGGGGTTTTTTCAGTCCCTCCATGATGCAAATACACAGGTAGGATGTACTAGAAGAAGTTTTCCCTGGCATCTGCAGCCGCTTTCACAGCCCATCCACCTGGGGACAGCGTATCGAGGGCTTTTCAAGCAACACTTTCTACAAAAGCATCCCTGCTCCACAGGGCAGCTTTGTGCTGGCTCCTACACACTGGGGAAGGGAAACAGATGTGTCCTGGGACAAGCAAACGCCACTCGTCGTTTACACAAGGTCTTCCCCACAGCCCTGAGAATTTTCATGGAAAGGGTCATTGGTCACTGGCAGAGGCTGCCCAGGGAGGGGGTTGATTCCCCTTCCCTGGAGGGGTTTAAGGGACAAGTGCTGAGGGACATGGTTTAGTGTTTGATAGGAATGGTTGGACTCAATGATCCAGTGGGTCTCTTCCAGCCTGGTTGTTCTATGATTCTATGGTTCTATGATTCATGCCCCTCAGTACCTCAACATCCTCACAACCTTCCTTTTCTCCACTGCCTGCAATATCCTGCACTATACTCTGCAATATATCCTGCAATATATTGGACTCGGTGATCCTGTGGGTCTTTTCCAACCTACTGTTCTGTGATCCCGTTCCCCAGAGCTGCGGTTCCACCATGCCACAGGTGACACTATAGTGGTTTGCTGACTCACATCACTGTCCCCAAAGAGGAAGCGTTCCAGCTCATTTTTGCTCCTGTCACCAGCAGGATAAATGAGGGAACCACCTCCACCCCAGCCCATGGAGCAGCTGCACACGGGGAGGTATGGCAAAGGCAGAAAAATAGCTGCTAAACCCATGATTGAGACCACACAACCCACTAAATGCAAAACTTTAAACATTTCATCCTGGTACAGTCACAGATGAAGTGATGAAGTTCCTTCTCCAAGTGTAAAGTGAAAGGGGAAAAAAAAAAAAGCATTTTTTTAAATTAAGGAAATAAAAAAAAAGACTATTTTTCAAAGTAATTGCCAAACTCGGGAGACACAGGAGATGTTTTTCCCCCAGACATCACCTGCATCAAAAGGGTGTGAGCAGTCACCTGTGCTTCAGCTCCTCCAGGGTTCATATCACCCCGTTTGCCCCCACAGTGTCCCGCACCCCTTCTCTCCCCCGTGCAAAGGCGCTGCCTGTAATTACAGCTGCCTCTCACCCGCTGACGGCACGTAATCCAAACCATTCCATTCAAACCCAGCTGAGAGCGACTGGAACCATTTTGAGGGCAAGAAGCCTATTACTAAGTTATAAACCTCTCCCGTCCTCCACAGGAGCCTTTCACAGGGCCAGCTAGAAAAGTAATAACTCAAACCCATGTGGTGAGAGGGAGAGAATATGGTGTCTCCAGGTAACAAATATTCGCTTCTTTCTCTATTGTTTCAACCATAAAATGGACTTCAAAAAAAAAAAAAAATTCCAGAATTTGATTTAATTTGAATTAAATGTGAATGTGCCCCCTTGCTTCCCACTGGGTGTTGCTTAATATTTTTTTTTAAGCTACAAAATCACAGCTGAGTGTGCATGACACAGAAGGGTAGGCTCCCACCGCCTGGTTTCGTTGGCATCAATGGATTAGCATCGATCTACATTAAGTAAAGATCGGGCATATGGTGCATATGTGCGGCAGAAAGTCAGCACGAAAGGGTCTTGGCACAGGCAGATTTCCTCCTCCACCACCCACCAAAACACAGAGGTTCTGGTGTCCCTCAGCACGTGGATTGCATCCCCAATGCTCTTTAGCACTGGCTCTGTGCAGTGAGAGTAATAGGAGGATCAAACTTTGGAGCCACTACAAGAAACAAAGCCTTTCTCCCCTCACCATATCTAATTAAAAAAAAAAAAAAATCCCCAATTTTTATTCTTATAGTTTTTCCCCCTTGGCCCAGAGGGGCTCTGGGAAGTTCTCAACCAGCTCTAGGTGGGAGCTGAGCAGAGCTGTGCTCATGGCTCAGCAGCCACCGCCAGGTGTCTACTGGAAGCTCGCTGCTGCTTTCCTTGGATTCCCAGAAAAACACCTGAAATCTGCAAAATTCCACATTTTTCTTCCCCATTTACTCTGCCTGAACTGGTCGCACCACCCTGTCACTCCAGCAATGCCCTTCAGAGGGATGGGATTCCCTTTCACGTAATCAAGTGGATTAAAAAGCAGAATTTTTTTATCACAGTTACTCATGATTAAACCCACAATGGATTCGTGTAGGGTCCATATCTGCAGATTGATGCAGATCCATACCTGCCGGAGACTGAGATAACACCTACTGCTCAGGAAAACTTCATAACCTCAGGACGGAAAGTCCATCACTACCTTTTAGGATCTTCTACTCCCATGAAATCTCATTTCTGGCCACTAGAAGCAGAAGAGAAAATCAAGAGACAAGCAGAGGACACCATTCCTTCTGCTTTGCCCCCTCCATGGCCCAAAATCTAATAAAGATGATTAAATTACATGTCTTTTCCTCCCATTGAAATGACTGCACACTGCTCGAATATTAGAGCTCAGGAAATCAGGCACGACAACTTCCCTCATGAAACTTAAGAAGGCAGAGCAGGGGTCTGGAGGGACAGGCCTGCAAGACTGGGCTGCTCTAATTAAGAAATCACCCTGCTGAGCGGAATCTAATCTAAATAAAGTAGAAAAAGGGACATCGTTCAAAAACGCTGCCTTGCGCTCTCCCCCCACCCCGTCCCTGCTAGCCCACCTCCTCCCCCGAAGGAACCCATCCAAGTCACAGGGAGTTTTTCTCTTCTGCTCTTTCTTGGAGGGCGAGCTGGGTTCACACAGAGCCCTGTGTGTGCTTGGGGTGGCCAACTTCCAAAGGAAAAATACACCAGCCATGTACGGCAAAAGGCTGCTATTTTTTTTTTTAATTGGTGATTTTTATTTTTTTTAAATGATACTTGACCTGCTGTTTGCTAAGGAGAGGGGGGGAAAAAAAATCCTCTGATGATTACATTGTTGGTATGTCTGGTCAAAACTAGTTTGGGACAGAAAATTGGAGGTTAGGTTACACTTCCCCCTCCCTTGAAAAGGTTTCTGCCTTTCATGGAAAAATGTTGAAAAAATGAATACTAAAATGAAAACAAATCCCATATTTTTATTATAGAATTTTAGAAAAATATTTTATCAAAAAAAAACTCAGGTGATTCAATCATTCACTGTCTCTTCTCA